>JARHVA010007715.1:617500-620622 GCA_037957365.1 Torreya grandis | reverse complement strand
TTTTTTTAATTATTATTATATCACAGTACCTAGAAATACCAGGGCACATAGGAATGGTGGTGCATCAATATAACTTGGAGGAGGATAAGGTTTTCAAGAGAGCTGGGTCTGCTTTGCTATTTTATATTTTATATTTTGTTATTTGTATTTAGATATTTTAAAAATATTTTCATATATATAATCAAATAATGTATTCATTAATTACATGTTTTTTGGTTGACTTATTTTTATTTTATTTTATTATTACGTCACCTTACCAAAAATAAAAGTGAACAACTCACGCCATGACACTCTTGGTTGTCATTGTATGTTACGCCTCTCAGCATAATTATCATTGTTAAACTTATAAAACATGAATAACAAGACAACTTATATTCCTAAAGTTGACCTAACATATATTTTTTTAATGATTAACTACTACAAAATGTTTAAATACATACTTATAGAAAAATAGATCTACATATATGAGCCCAATAATTCAATAATAAATTAGTTATTTTTGGAAATATAGAACCCTCAAATAAATAATTAGATAAAGAAAGCACAAAAAATCATAACATCAATTCAATTGCAATAATATCTTTTCATATAGACAATTTAATGATCTAAGTATCTATAGATCCAATAATTAAAATTACTAATTATTACTTCCTCTCTCTCTATATATTCTTCTTATAAAATACTATTTTTCAAAACACATTCATTTAACTTTGTATGTGTATGCTATTATTCTTGGTTCTTAAGCTAATACATTGTTTATAGAATCTAAAAGTATAATTATATCTGATTTTTAATGTTTTCAAAAATATTGTTTAGGTTATTTTAGATATATAAAGCCTGTCCTTAAAAATTTTTGAAAATTTATTTTGAAGAGTACTTTATTTATATTATATATGGTTAATTGTAACACACACACACACACACACACACACACACACACACACACACACACACACACACACACACACACACACACACACACACACACACACACACACACACACACACACACACACACACACACACACACACACACACACACACAATTTAATTTTTTATTTAAAATATTATATATTTTCTATTTTTTGTATTTAGGAGACACATTTTATGTTTATGATGTAAAGGCCTATTTTTGGGAGGCTATAATTTTGAATTTATAATTTTTTTTTGAGTTCTTGTTTGCATCAAAATTAAGGTCTTAAAATTTTTAATTTAGTCATAATTGAAATTATATGATTAAGGATATTTTCAAAATATTTCATAGGTTATATGTAACCATCTAATAATATGAAATTATATTTTAATATATTTTTCAAGATTTTTCTATATTTAGAATTGTAGTTTTTAACCCAGACATAGTCTTGAGTTGAAATTAATCTATTATGTTAATTTTAGTGTTTAAATGATATGTGTATATTTTTAAGCTCATTTGAACTTGCATAGAAAACTTACTAAAAATAATGGTTAAAAAATTGTTAAAAGATGAAAATTATTAAAAATATAAATTTCCAAAAATAACATAGATGAATTAATTTTATGTAGTTTTAAAATTATTTAATAATTTTAATTAATCATATTAGGTCTAATTTCAACTTGAGTTTTATTTAAAAAATCACATATAATATTTTATTTAATCAATGAGAATAAAGAAAAAAATATTTTCATGGAATTTTTAAATTGTATACCTATTAATATTTTACTCAACTAAATTGCATTTTCACTATTTTATTTAAATCAAATAACCTTACATTCAAACTTTTATTATTATAAGAAAAATTCTCAAATTTTATAAACAATATTGTATATATAAATTATGACATTCATATATTTTCCATCTATAAATTTTAGGATACGATCTGAATCTACTATTTTAAATTAGTCTCTCTCTCTGTCTCTCTGTCTCTCTCTCTCTCTCTCTCTCTCTATATATATATATATATATATATATATATATATATATATATATATATATACATATATATATATATATATATATATATATACATATATATATATATATACATATATATATATATATATATATACATATATATATATATATACATATATATATATATACACACACACACACACACACACATATATATATATATATATGTGTGTGTGTGTGTGTGTGTGTGTGTGTGTGTGTGTGTGTGTATATATATATATATATATATATATATATATATATATATATATATATATATATATATATATATATATATATGTATGTATATGTATATATATATATATATGGAATTTATTATTATTCTATATCTATATATGTTAAAAGAAATGGAACATCATTTATTAAATTTAGAGATGTAGGGTTTCTACTCATTTTATGATATTTTTTTTTAAAAACGTGTAGTTTCAACCATTTCCATAAATATAAAAAAAATTATGTAATATCCACACAACCTAAAAAATTAATAAAAAAACATATTATAAATAGATGTTATAAAAATTACACAACTATTTTTAATTGTAACTACTATTATACAAATGAAAATGTGCAAGCATTTGTACAAATGATACTTGATGTATCTTCATCAAATTTTTTGATGCACTTAGTGTGAAGCACAAGAGATGAATCATCTTTTTCTTTTTCTTTTTTTTTCAAAGTTTCAAATAATAACATGGGGTTCTAATCACATTTCACCCTGGGTATTTAAGACAATTAATATTAAATGTATGCACATAAAATATGTAATTTTCTAGGGCTTGACATGATTTAATAATTTTCATTATAAACTATTAATTGTTTTCTCTATTATGAGTTAGTTACCAACATGTAACAATTATTATATAATTTATACATTTTGAAATAAATAATAGATGAAATATTTTATTGTTCATTAGACTAGTTATGTACAATAATAAATCTATAATGTAGTTTTAAAATAAAAAGGTATTGAACCTAGATTATTCACTAAAACCTTAAAATTATTGTAGATCAATTAAATGAATAATTTTTTAAATCCATTTATTAATTAAATTTCATGTGAAATTGATCATTATAGATCATTTGTTAGTTGAATGATTTTTTAAATCCATTTATTAGTTAAATTCTATATGAAATTGACTTATAATATGATTGTTACAATATGTTAAAGTAG
>JARHVA010007715.1:577500-612500 GCA_037957365.1 Torreya grandis | reverse complement strand
GTTCAACAAATGCTTCTATATCATAAAATAATGAACCAAAATATTATCAAGACAAATAAATATCCAATTGACCAAAATTAAAAATAATAACCAGCATTGATTCATAATGAATGATTCAAATAATTAAAAATTATGTATAGATAAACCTCAACTCAGAATTGGAGTTGACATGTGAAATTCAAAACATTAAATATAAACCCTAAACATAATAAATTGAAATAATTTTTTTAGTAAGTTTTCCATGCAATCACATGTAACTCTAAAAATCTCTAAAATTAAACTAAACTCTAAAATTAACTGATTGAACAAATTTTAACTGAATTTTAAGTGTGGTTATAAAAATAGACAATTTTTAAATTTAGAAAAACCTAAAAATAAAATTAAAGAGAAATTTTAGACCCTCAGATAGTCATGCATGGACACTAAAATGTTAGTATAGGATATTTATTATTCTATTTTTTTATTAAATGGATAATAGCTACACATGTAGCTTCATCTTGCTTAGGTGATTCTTTAGTCTAATAGTAGTTAGCTGCCACATGTCTTAGTTAAGTGGTTGTAACATATTTGTTATCTATTAGTCTACTATCAATTAACTCACTTTTTCTAGGTGGAAGTTACATGTTCTTTATCCTATATATGATACCTATTCTAAATCTATTTCTCATTGATTGGAGTTGAATACATATCACATTCTTGTGTTATTATGAGTTATTTCTTTTTGGATTATATTTTTTTTGTTCATCTTGGAAGATGTGAAACTATTTGTATCTCATTTTTATCATTTTCTTGGTTCAAATACAATATGGTAGAAGATATGGCTATGGTAAAATGTTGTTCATTTTTTATAGTTGTATTTTTATAGATTTGTATTATTTGTTTAAACTAATAAGTTATTTACAAACAATACTCTTGGCTCTCAAAAACAATTATTTTGAATATTTTGTTGTAGATCTGGTTGAAGTGTTTGAGTTTCTTTTTAAAAGAAGCTTGAGTTCTTTGGCATCACATCCTTATCCATTGGTTGGGTCTGACCTATTCACAAGGGTGTGGCTTCATTCATTTTTTTGGATCAAGCAATCAAAATTTTTAGGTGCTTCAATATCAAGGCATTCAGATCTGTATAAGCTCAAGTTGTGGTTTCTTATTTTCATGCTGATGTCACCCATCTTGTGTGTCTGGGTTTGATTTTGATGTGGTCTGATTGGACTCATCATGGACCTATGATCTCCAAATAAATGGCTTGAATTGAACCTATAGAGTGACATCCAAGGAGGAAGTGGCTCATTGAATATTTGAGTTATTTTTCAAACCATAAGCATTATAAATCCATCTGACCATATTTTTAGGCATAGAAAATTTCATTGGTTGCCATCCTCCTTGCATGCTTCTTTGGTTACTTTTCCTTTTTATTTCACATTTAGATCTTTTTTTCTTCATCTTATAAAAGAAACACCCATGGCCTCCTTTACACATTAATTCATCATTAATGTTAGACCATTGATAACTAGTGTGCCTTCCAAAGGCCTATGCTTCTCTTCTCCAAATAATGACAAGAGTGGTATGGAGTTTGTGTGCAATAATGGTGTTCTTACCATTCTCTAGTCAGTGAGATGAGCTTCCATGTCTCAATACCATGACCTACGCTTATTGTTTATGGATCGAACCACCTTGTGTTGTATGAAACACTTCCCAACCTTATTTACTTCTCTACCCTAGGTACCTTCCACTCATGGTGTTGTGTAATGAGTAGATCATTTGAGATCAAACCCCATGCTCTCTCTATCCTTAATGGTGGTACTTATCTCTCTTGGTGGTGCTTAACCTCAAAACTTATTTCTACCATGCCTTAATATTATTTTGAAATTAGTTATTTTTTAATCATTATCTTTAAAATAGTTGGTTTATTTTGATTTAAGTAGGCTTAAATTTTATTGAAAAATATATAGGGGAAAGTAAGAAGGTTATTTTTAACATTAATTGATTTGAGGAGGACCATGGTTCTCTCACGATTTGAATAAGTGATTACAAGTCTAGGTCTATTCTCATCACAGGATATTTTTTAAAGTTTTAGTGCTCATTTTTATTAAATACACTCATTTATGAGAAATTAATTGTGTAATAAATTTTGACTGATAGTTATAATTTTAGTATCATATTTTGAAAAATTTAATGTTTTTTAATTACCCATGTATTAGTCCTAGTTACATTATAAAATTTATTGAAATATAAAGTGCCAAAATCTATGAGGGTCAAGCATAATTTTAAGGGGGGTGTAAAAATTATTGTGATTCCTTCTTTCCACATTTATTCAATTTATTGTAAACAAAATCATATTATCTAAAGTGGATCCCAACTCAATTTATTTTCTCACACCCTTCAACTATCATTAATGAAAGTCTTCCATGTTACTCATCTTGTGAAACAAGAAGCTCTATAGGACATCTATGGGTATGCAAACAAAATTGACTATAGATAAGGAAAAATGGGTTGACAAGTGTGATGAAGCTTTTGGTTTTTTATGTATTTATGTGTCACCAAATCTATGCACTCATAATAAATCAACCAAAACACCCAAGGAAGTATGACATACCTTAGGGAATTTTTTTGGGAATTTGGATGAGATGAGAGGGCACAAATTGGAAAATGAGCTGAATAGTATTAGCCCTGGAAATTTTGACATACTTTAGGATTACTTCAACAAATTTAACTCATTGATATTACAACTAAAATAATGTAAAATTTATAAAAGGGATTCATAATTTATACTTTCTATCCTTACAAAACTTAGATATGACTATTCTATTTTCATCTCCACCTTCCATGTAACTAAGAACACACTTATTACTTCATGATCTATGCCCTCCTTTGATGAATTTGTTGATGACTTGACTCAGGAACAAGATAAAATATCATATGGGTGTACTAAAGTCCACTAAACCACATGCTCTACTTGCATGACATGACATCAAAAAGGTTTCAAAAGAGAAGAAATAGAACACCAAAGATCATGAGAGTAAGAAGGATAAACCCACTACCAAACTAAACTTTGACACTTAGACTTATAGTGTTAAATACAAAAAAGAGAGGGTCAAATGTGGGTAGTGCATAGGAAACCATGATAAAAGTAAGTGTTTTAAAAAATAGATTGATCACCTCATCAGTATTTTTGAGAATAAAAACATGCTAGTGACACTCTGATCAAGTGAATTTTTAATTTTAATGTATAAATTTGCACAATTCATAACAAAGATCCCCATTTCTCAATACACTTCAACTTCTGGGGGAAACATAGAAACATGTTAAAACTCAAAGACTCTAGTTCAGACTCATAATTAAGTTATTCATTCAACTTGATAAAGTACCATTGTTAAGATTAATTCATTGTTAGAACAAGTGTTACACATGAATAATTGGGATCAAACATCAAAACCTAGTTATGTTATGTGTGTGATTTGATTCCACTTACTATTTTCCATGGGATTTATAAAGAAAACTATAGAATTCATTCCTTTAACCATTGATATTTACTTATAACACATTTGGATATTCATTAAGAACTATGCTTTAACTTAGGAAAAGCTTGGGTATTGATTTGCTTTTAGTTAGGCATCTATAACTCTGATAGAGATACCTTTGGCTTCACTCAAGGCCTTGATCCACTACTAGCTAGAATTCCATAGCCTTGGTGGAGATTACCAGAGTCATGTTCGAATAGAAATTTCTTTTTGAATTTTTAAATGAGCTCTTATTTTTGTTTTTTTTTAATTTTATATCCAATTTTGGCTTTCTAGCAAAGGCTAAGAACTAGGTTAGTTGGGTTTTTGGATTTGGTCAAGTGTTTGATCTTCAAGCAATCACCCTTGGTTGCAAACTTTATCCCATACAATGAATTTTGTTTAAGTGCAAACATGATTATGCTTCAATAATTTAAAATTTCATCCCACATATGAAATCCTCATAAGAATAAACTTTAGATTAGAATAAGGCTTAATATTTAAGGGAAAAAGTACCCTATCCATTGGTCTTTACTAGTTTGCCCAAAATTAAAATGTCTAGCTCACATTTTAGACCTGTGGTCAACCAATGTTTAAAGTTTATGCATACATTCCTAAATCAAGAAATCCTCCTTGAGAGATTTAATGAAACTTGTGCTAAGGACTATCTTGAAAAGATATATTAAAAGTAAAAAACAACATAATAAAAAGCAAACAAACATGTACAAGAACTATATACAAATAAAAGACAAGAAATAAAGAATAAGAAATAAAGAACAAGAAAAAATAAAGAGCCCTACACTAAATCAATGAAGGACCTACCTTCAAGATCAAATGGAAAATCATTTAATCTACAATAGAACCTTGAAACATTGTTGCTTCCATTTATAGATAGGAGAATTTGTATGCTTGTGTCTTCTATATGATGCATCTCAGCTTCCCACTTCCATTGATCCTTTGAACCTAGGATTGAATGTAGACCATTGACCTTGTTTAACTATGACACACCCACATGCAACATGATCTATAATCTACATATGCCTTTACAAAGGGATATTCAATGTGAGCTATCTGCCTATGTGACAATTCTATGTCACTTATGCTCATCAATATCTTTGTTATAAAAATGTGACCTTTACCCCATTGAAAATTATTCTTTACTTTCACACCATCTGATTATCCCTACACAAATCATCGTAGAACATTGATCTAGATCCAAAGGATCGAATGCCATTAACTATCTTGTAATATTTCTGGTAGTTGTCACACTTGTCACCACTACATTCATCCTAGTTCTATTGAAAAGTCCATGTTGATCTTGCACCATCAGATCTTGTTTAAATGAGTGAGCACAATCCATCAGATAATGATCTAAGCTATGGAATGAGATTGGATGCTATCTATAGTTGGTCTTGATGTCATGCCACTTGGTAGTCCCATGGGCCTTTTTCACTCTATAATCAGTTAGTTCTGTCAAGTTAATGTACTTTTTCCATGTGGTGATCTTGCATTTTACAATAAATTCATTGAAAAGTCATGACTTATTATGCTCCATTGATTGGGATCTATGCACTTTGCCACGTACCATTGATTTATGAGAACATTATATATATTTTAACCATACACCATGATCTTGACACTTATCACCCTTGTGTTTGTCCTAGGTATTTTTGACTTTTTAGCTTCGATCATGATTTGTTGGATCATCTCTCCCTGATTCAATGCACATTGTTTGATTGGAATATATCATGTTGGATGTGATTGGATTTAGTTAATTAAGCCATAGTTTGGTGAAATAAAAGACATAGTAAAAAGTCCTAGCCTAAATTTTTGTTGCATTGATGAATATGATAGAAGATTTGGGATAGGGATTTTAACTAAGTTTATAATAAAGGGACTAAACATTATCTAGACCATGATAGATAAAAAGACAAAGGGCTAAAGGAAACAAAAGGGACCAAATATAAATTTTAGACTAAGGTTTGGTCATGTTAATAAACATTATTAAGCCTTAGTATAAAATTTGAATTAAGTCCATGGTATATTTAAAGCATTCCCATGTAAATTAATCCTAATTTTGAATTTAAATTAAAGGGCCTAAGATAGGGCAATTAGAACAAGGGTCTTAAGGTACTCAGACATTAATTCAACTTGACCTCTAATGAACACTTCAAAACATGAAGTGGGATAAAAAAATTAGGCATTTATGCTTAACAAGGGCTTAATTGATTTATTTTAATTTTGGGAACTAATACTGGTTCTCACTCAACGATGTACACCCCATACAGGTATTTAAAGAACCCCAAAATGTAAGATCAGATGCCAATCCATTGGGTCACAGAGTCAACACTTAGTCAATTTATGATAAAGTACCCACAAAATCTCAACAAAACATGGAATAATAATAAAATTAGATCAAGAGGATCTAAAAATGAAAACATGACAAAAAACATGAAAGGAAACTGTACAACTAAGGCCCGAGCAAAGGGGAGACAAAACAAAAAGACTATACACTATACGATTATGTACACAATTACAAACTTAATCATGGAAGTGTTTTAGATGCCTATCATTTATTGTTAGCTCAAGTATTTCACCATATAGTTTTTTCAAGAAGAAAGTGCATTCCCCAATTTGATAGTCAATGGAATAGGGACCCAATCATAAGGCATAAAATTTTCCATGCTTTCCTTTCTCCTCATGCTTATTGTCCCAAAGTAAAATTATATCACCTAATTAGAAGGTTCTTAGAGTGACCTTCCTGTCAAATATCTTGTTTATATTTTCCTTGAACTTGAGCTGTCTCCAATGAGCTTGTCCTATAATTTCATCAAGCTCAATAATCTAGTTCATCTTGCTTTCATAGTGGTTGATTTACTCATCACTTTATAGTTTCTATATGAGTTGATAGGCTGGCAATTGCAAATTCATAGGCAAAATTTCTTGAGCTCTATAGACAAGATCAAGAGGGATTTTACCTATATCTCTCTTGGGTGTGATCCTATCATCTCATTAAAAAAAATTAGCTATTCACCCACTTCTTATTTTCTTCCAATGTTCATCTAATGAATTTGAGAAATTTATTGTTACTGGATTCTACTTGTCCATTTCCATAAGGGTTATAATTAGAAGCATAAGTCAATTCAATCCTGTACTCTTTGCATAATGCCACTAGTGTTTTAGCTTTGAAACTCATAGTACTAACATCAATAACTTTGATAGGCACACTAAATTTACAAATAATCTGATTTATAAAAAAATCCATAACCACCTAGTGTGTAGCCTTATTTTTAAGGACTGCTTCAACCCATTTTGTGAAATAGTTAGTTGCAACAAGTATCTATCTATGTTTAGTGCTTGAAGAATCAACAATGTCTCCAATGAAATCCATTCTCCATTGTCTAAATGGGACTTCAATCATCATAGGATACAAGGGAAGAGAGCGAGATGCGTTCATCCTCTCAACAAAGTATTAACATCTCTCACACTTTATAACTTTTTTAACAACATATTTGAATAGTGAAGGCCACCAATAACTAGTTCTCAGAATTTTATGAGTTATAAATTTAGGTGAAAAATGGCCACCACATACTCAACTATGGAAATGTTCAATCAAATCAACAATTTTTTATTATAGCATGCATCTTAGGAGAACCGCATCCAAATTCTTCCATGCAAGTCCATTTTCAATCAAGAGGTACTTTTGGGAAATAATATTAAGAGTCCTTTGATTTTTATCTAAGTCAAGGGGAAAATTTAGATTTTTCAGGTAATAGACAATGCCTTTATACCATGAATAGCTATTAAATTGACTCAAGGAATCATCAACATTAAAAATAACAGTATTTACCTCAATAGCTTGCAAATTTGTCTCAACCATGAGCTTGGATAGACCCATCCTTTACACTAACTTGGTGGTATGAATATCCATGTCATAATCTCAAATTTTTGACCCATTTTCATCTCTTACTGAATACTTTAGTTTGAGTCAAGATGTCCTTCACCATGGTATGCAAGATATAAGCAACAATCCTTGAACTCAAAATATAAGGTCTAAATTCTGTAATAACCTTCAAGAGAGTGAAGGATTTTTTTTCCATGATGGTGTAATTCAATTCATCACATTGAATATATTTACTAAATAAAGATATTAGGTGTTCATGACCATCTTCATTATTTTGAAATAAGATGGAAATAATAATATTATATGATGCAAAAGAGAATATTTGAAATGACTTAGTATAATCAGAACTAGCCAAAAATAAGGCATAATTTAGAGCTACTTTGATGTCATTAAATGCCTACATGACATTTTCTTCCCATTTTATGGTCTGGTCCTTCTTCAATAGGGAATTAATAGGTGGATTAATCTCTACAATGATGGACACAAACCTCCTTATGAAATTAATATATCCAAAGGACTGGTTTCTGTTCTTGGAATATGGGATAGGCACTTTGTCAATGGCTTCCACCCTCTCAAAGTTGATTATGACACCATATTTTGATACTATATGTCCCAAAAATTTGGCATTTTTTATTCTGAAGTGAATTTTTTTTTGGTTGAGATAAATGCCAAACTCCCTGCATTTAATCTACACTTTCTCATGATGTTCCAAATGTTCTTCTCTAGTATTGGAGTACATAGTAATATCATCTTGATACATAACTATAAATTTGATAGTCATCCCTTAAAAATTAATGTAAGTAGCTTGTGGAAATGTTTCACCAAAATTAATCAACCTAAAAGGCATCCTCATATATACATATGTGTCCCAAGGCATTATAAATGTAGTCTTGGGTCTCTCATATTCCTTCACCACAACTTGGTTATATCTTGAGAATACATCTAAAGTGGAAAAAATATCTTATCCTATAACACTTTGAAATAGGTTGTCCATATTGGGAAATGGATAATTATATTTTAAAGAAACTTTCTTCAAGTTTTAGAAATCCACACACAAGCAAATGTCATAATTTTTATTTCACATAGCAACTAAATTTGCAACCCATGATGAATACCTAATGGGTTGAATGGTACCACCATACCTTAAATTTTTAAACTCATCATGTATCTTAGTGGCCAAGATTGGGTTAGTAGGTCTCTGTTTCTACCTAATTTTTTTTTATTAGGCTTTAATTGGATGACATGTTGGAATAAGTCTCCCCTATATAATTTCAACTCAGAATAAGATCATGCTAAACAATCCTATTACTTTCTTAATAGTTATATGTAATATTTATTCTTAGCTTCACTTAGGTGAGTACCTAACCAAACCTTCTTTAGATTCTCATGAGAACCCAAATTACACTCAATCACGTCATTTGAAATAAATGAGTCTCGAGTCTTGATTTTATCTGCTCCATCAAAAGATGCTTTTAAACATACCAATCCTCTAGGGAACTTGTTTGTCTTTAGTTAGATAATGTTCATCCCAAACAAGTTTTATTTTCCATCACATACATAAACCACATATTCTAAGTCTATGAGATGATCATGGAACTCATCTTCATAATTTAGAAACATCTTAAATTGTTCACCATCATTAAACACCTGACAATGATGAACAACATCTAAGAATGAAGGCCTAACAAGAACCTCCACCTGATATTGATAATGAGGGATCATTATTATAGTATAAAATTGAGAACCTAACCTTTCAAGTCTGTTAGCTTCCTCACTAAAACTTATATCTTGATAAAAAAGATTAAATGCATCAAATAATTCAAGAAAATCCTAGACAACATTCTGATATTATTTCAAGCTTGTGTTTTTGGTGTTGTAAGCATTACAAACTTGCTTTAGCACTAGCTCAAAATCACCCTTGGTAGTCAAGATTTTAATTCCATGTTCTTGAGAAATCCATAAACCAAGAAAGAGTGCCTCATACTTAATAGTATTATTAGTGCACTAAAAGGATAGATGAAAAAATCTTAAAGCACTTACCATTAGGGGCTTAAAATACAACCCTTGCTCCATTTCCAAGATCGGATTAAGCCCCATCAAAATGCATCTTCCAAACTACACTTTTTTTGTTAAGTTTAACATCAAGAGTAGTAGGATGTTCATTAGTGTCAACATTCCCCATAAAGATGACCAAATCAACATTTGTGTATATCAATTCATTTTTATCATGTTTTGGATCTTCAATGACATACAACATCTTTATTTATCTATAAATTTTGGCTTTCTTAACCTCCAATGGAATAGTGACATAAGACAAGTCCATTTATACACTTCCACCCATGCTATAAACCCATTTACATGACAACAACATCCCCCACTTAGGTGGGTAGTCCATATCTACCATGTCCATATTCAAATACTTAGTTGGATGCACTATGAACTACACTACCAACCCCTTGACTTGTCCAAGAATTGAAAATCCTCATGAGTTGATGGAATAACACTTTATAAAGGTTGATGTAGTCTTAACTCTAAGCTTATTTAAGACACCTAGGGGTATTCTAAGATGAAATTAATGACAGTAAGACCATTGATCAATAGGGTTGTATAAAATGGATCCACATTCAACTGACTCTCTACTAATGTAGTCCCCAAATAGACTTTTGAAGTGAGTTCTTCAGCTTCTTCATTACTTTTCATGGGTTTTTTGGGTGAATCAATTTCATTCATAGTTGATTTCTCACCAAATTATAATTATTCAAATGCTCTCATCCTATACTCAGGTATTCTTAATAATTCAATAAGTGGAATGGTGATTTTTAGTTGGCTCAACACTTGGGCCATATCACATATACTATACTAAGGAAGAGGAGTATCTGGGGGAAGGGTAACAACACCTTCAACTAGACTGCAATTATTTAAGGTCTAAAGTGGAGTAGTCTAGGGTGGATTTACATGCTTAATAGTATCCTTCAAATGTGGATTTTATTTAGCATCTTTCACACCCTTATGAATACTAGATAGCAAAGGTATTTTATTTTTAGTGGGAGTAACTCTAGGCTTAACAACATGGGAAATGGGTACTAGTTTGGAAGTATTAGGAATGACCATAATTTTCTTAGATTCTTTACTTACATCCCCTACCCTTCAATTTGTAGGGGTATTGTCTTAAGAAGTAGCAGCTGGTTACCTAATTCTCAAGTAGTAATCCTTCTCTTGGGTAACTACTGCATTAATTAGCAACTGCCTATCCTCAACCAACAAAATTCCCCCATCATATTTTTTAATCATCATTGGTCTTAAATTTAAAAATCATGAATAGGTAATTTATATGCCTATGCCATATTAACCTCACAATAAAATTCATGAGTTGGGACACATACCTTTTGTACCACCCTCCAAAATTGATCAACAGTAACAACACTCATCAATTATGTGGAGTTAGACATCTTATTTTAGGGACTTTGATAATTGAACATCATAATATCATCACCAAATTATGTAAACTCATTTTCATCTACATCTTCATCAATCAGTTTAGATGTATCACATAGAGGATGTAAAATGAATCACTTGTCACACCAAACAACATCAATGTCATAACCCGCCATATTCACGTTGGCATTTAATAGATCACGCACTTATTTCATAGCCCCTTTATTATGATGTCTATCTATTCTTTCATCATGTGTAGGACGCTTCCCTCTATCATTGTCTTGATTATGGAAAGAAACCCCCCTTTGTGCTTGATTCATATTTAATACCCTCTCATGACTGGTAGACATATAGGGACCCCCTTCTTATCCCTGATAATCTTATATGACAACTCCTTGATAGTGAAGGCCAGATTCTTAAATATCTCCTCAAGATTGGCATTCTTAGTAGATTCTATTTTTTTTAGGATTGAACAACTTCACATCAGCCCATTTATTCATGGGATTCATCATAGCATTTATGTTGTTATCAATTTGGATGGCCATATTGAATGCTAATCACAGGTTTGTAGAAGCCTTGTCCCGTAAGTAATACACAACCTTCTTATCAAAGGGATCACATTATTTTATCAATCACATTATATCACTAGGCTTTATGCTCTTGGGTAGCCACACCATAGCTTTATTTAATAGTGTGTTTAAGTCTTTCACACACTCATTAGGAATATTATTGATGTTTTCAAACATAGCCAAAATAAACCTTGGATCAACTCTTTCTCCATATTGAATTCTAAAAATATTCTTCATTTCTTCCCATGAATCAATGCATCCACAAAGAATAGAATTGAACCAATCGTATGTATTTTCTTCTAGCATATGCACAAATAATTAAATGCACACATCTTCATGCTCAACCTCATAATTTTAAATATATTATGAAAATACCTCAGGTGTTGATCACTGTATACTACAATATTCCCCTCAAAATTTGGAAGACATTTCCTTAATTCATTTGGGACTTCATTAAAATAAATTTCCATGTCCTCAAAATTGATAGGCCTAAATTTAGGAACATGGAATTTAGGACGTTCATTCTCATCTAGGTCCCTATGCCTCATGATTATTTCAATTGAAGGTTCAAGGATAATTGGCACAGGGATGTGAGGGGGTGAATGAGGTGGAATTTATGAATTAAGCTTAGTAGGGGATTCATCTGGTTGACAAGGAGTTGGGTAATAAGTAGGAATATGAGTTTTAGAATGATTAAAAGAGATATGAAAGTTCTTAGCAATTGGAATATTAACAAAAGTTTCAAGATGACTAGAATCTTGATAATCAAGACAATGTTTAGCAACTAAACTTTGCCCTTTACTAAGCCTCCAAAATTGTCTCCCTCTTCTTTTATAAATACTTAGGGGTGAGATATGTTTCTTGGATGGGTCACCTTTAAAGGATGATCTCAATCCTTCTAACTTTGAAAACAAAAAAATACTTAAAGCTGAAAATTAACACATGTATTCAAACTAGGCACTAATCTTTCTTGAAACCAAATGATAAAATTAGAGTCATCAATAAAATCAAAATTCTAGAATATAATAGCTCAAAAATTGATTATGATATATGATGGAAACATACTTGAGTTCTTTGTAAGAGTCCCTAACAACATAAGTGCCAACATTATATGTTTCCCCCCCAAAAATGATGTCAGTAGTGTGTTGTTGTTGATGGACCAAAGAGAGTTAGAGCAACACAAAGGTAGGTAGAGAACTTAAAAAATGATAACTCTTTATAAGAGTCCCCAACAACATAACTACCAAGATTCAATATTTTAATCCCTGGTAATAGTGCTAGTGAAGTGTTGGTCCCAATTGTACACCTCTATTATTTAGTCTTGCACACTTGAATAAAATGGAAAATAAAGATGAGAAACCAACTGGTATGTCATTATATCTAGGAAAGGGTTTAAAAACTAGAATGGACCAAACAAAGAGAATGACTAAGAGGTGCCAACAAAGGGTATGGTTATCTTCATGTTACTTTTGGATCTACTTGAACCAAGGAGAGATGACCTAAGGGGTAGCTTACGAACATGGATAGATTCTATAAGTTAACCTCCATCAGGGTTTTTAGCAAAAAAAGACATAAACATGACCAGGCCACAACCAAACTTATTCAATCCACTCAAGAAGTGTTTTCATATAGAATTAATAAATACTCTAGATCATATACAAGCTACTAAAGACAGATGGGTATATGACTGTAATCTTCATTTTATAAAATCTTCAACAATAGGGGTCAAATAGAAAATACATCACTATGATTCAAAGTACAACATGTAAATACATGTTATATAGGCCACATTTAATGCATTTATAGGGCAAACAATACTTATGATATGTAAGAAGAATGCATTATTTGTAGGTTAGGACAAGATAGGATAAGTTAGATAATTAAAAGAGTGGTGGCATGATGGTGATTCTTAAACAATAGGATTTTTTTCTATATTCATGGCATTATCCTTAGCAAAGATTTTGGTAAAACTCAAATACAAGATAATGGGAAAATCCAAATGATCCTTAAAAGACATATAACATACACTAAAACTAAACTCTCAAAAAAAATTTCCCTTTCCAATCCATAAACCTAGGGTTCCCTAAAAATTTATTCAATAATATATATCCTAAAATAATGTAGAAAGGGTTTATAATCTAGATCTATACTCAAAATGATAACCAATAATGAACACAAGCCTAAATATCTAATCAACACAACTTTCAAAACATGTTACTGCACTTCATCAATACGAAATATAAATAACCACAAATATTTTCATTAACTTGAAAAAAAACCTTACATACATCAATTTTTCAAAATGCTACCAAGGGGACACACATGGTGAGTTTTTTATTTTGACAAGGGAGACATAAGCATGATCTCAAGTCTTGTTAATGGTTATACAATTCCAACCACCTTAGCAAGAGAGATAATATCTACACACAATAGTTGATCCCTAAAACATTTTTTCAAAACCTAGAATTAGATAAAAACAAAGACCAACAACACTCAACCCATTGAATAGAGGAGAAGCTCTCTATTTATACATTTTTTACCCATTTAAAAATGAGAACTCAGAGTTAGAGCTTGAAAAATTAAATAAAAACCCTCTCAATTCTACCAAGATGCTCTCAAATAGAAAATATTCCTTGTCACACCTAAAATCTTCATCCATTTTCAAAAAAAATCATTTCTCTAATTGCCTCTACAAAGGATGATGAATGTTTACAACAAACCCTTTGATTTCATGATTAGAGATGTTATTTTGCATGATCTAGGAAAGTGAAATTTTATAGTAGATGATGAACAAACTTTATCCTCATGTGTAAATACTTAGAGATGGCCTTGACCACTTGTTTTCATAATTAAAACTTCCTAGATAGCTGCCTTTCCTCTCATGTGTGCCATGGAACAACCTACTTTTGTACTAATGGCATTGAGATGCTCCAACTGGGATTGAGGCAAAAAATTATCCACTATCATAATTAAAAAATATGTTCTAAAATGGCCTATAAAGCTTCTTCTATGATTTGACTCATTTCTCATCCATGAAAGAATCATAAATTTTAACTCCTAAGCCAAGTATTAACACATAATGACATGTGACATGCCACATTGGATCTAGTTAGGCACTTGTGGGGATTAAAAGGGACTAAGATACTTTATTGGCTAATCTAAACACATGTTGCCTTATAATGAAATATTGAATTTGGATTGAATATGTACCATAAATATTTTAAGAATTCACTAAGCCTTAACTTTATTGTGGGCTATTGATCTTGATTTTAGCCTCCATGATCCTGCCACTTGGTAGCTCCTTGGGTTCTCTGAATCCCATACAATTAGTCCTACTAGGATAATGTGCTTTTACAATGTGGTAGTCTTGCATTCATTTTGGGATTTATTGAAAAGTCCACATCAATCTTTCATCATTGGATCTTGTTTGGGTGAGCACATGCACTCTATTGGAGTAAGATCTGAGGACTCAAGTGTGATTGGTTCCTGTGAATACAAAAAATAATTAAGTTAAGGCTCATATAAAACATAATCTAAGGTATTAAATTTTTCATTCATATCAATAAACATGAACAAATATTTAACCTAAAGTTTTAATCTAGGATTTCAACATATTAAAGTGACCTTGTGAATAATAAAAGACATGGCATAAGTTATTAGCCTAAGTATATGTCATAATGAAAAGGACCCTTTGAATTTATTTTTAAAAATGGATCTTGTGCCATTAGATCTTGATCTATCTAAATGAATGTGCATTATTGGATCTTGATTCAAGGGGTAGACTATCATTGGCTGCTCACTGTTTAGTCTAACACAGTGATAATATGTGTCATATCGATATTTGATTTGGGCTCAATTGAAACCTTGACTTAATATGCATTGTCGATCAGAAGGTGTATACTTATCCATGTACCATCGATTGATGGGAACATGTTTGAGTTTTATCATGAACAATGAACTTGACCCTTTTACTTCAAACCCACACCATTAGATCTTGATTGCCTAAGAAAATGCATGTTGTCGATTATGATCTGTTAGGTAGAATGTTATTGGTGCTTGTGGATAGTGAGAAAAAAACTAAGTCAAATTTTTGAAATAATATAAAACATAAGACTAAGTATTTGGACTAAGGTTTCATTTATGTTAATAAACATGAATAAAAATTTTAGGCTAAAGTTTAGACTAAGCTTAAAATATAATAAAAGGGGACCCTGCTAATAAAAATACCATGTAGAACATAGACTAAGGGGTTTTAAGGCCTAAAAGGGACCAACCATGTATTTTTAGACTAAGGTTTGGCCATGCTAATAAACATTACTAAGCCTCAGTATAAAAATTTGATTAAGTCTGTGACATTTTAAAAGTGTTCCCGCATATAGTGTTCCTACAAATTTTGAGTTCAAATGGAAAGACTTGAGACATGGTTTCAAGGTAACCAAAAAATGGATTCAACTAGGCTTTTGATAGATCAAAGGTTAATAAAATACCAAATTGACATTAAATCATGAAACCCAGACATTCTCCATTCAAATGAACTCCATTAATCCTACAACTTGAAACACAAAGATCCAAGGTTAGAAAATTTAGACAAGGTTAAACAAGGGTTATGAACAAAAATACCAACCATACTAGGTGTGGATGATTTTTAAATAAATATAATGTGAAAACATGCTAATGACACTCTGATCAAGTAAATTTAATGTGAAAATTGGTAACTTGAGTGTGACATGTGACATCCATCCCATAGGTCCCTCCTGCTTACTTTCATGACCCTCATAACCATATTTTTAACAATTCTCAGTCATTTTTAGCCTTACAAAACTGATTTGAGTTGATCTAAAATATTATTTCTATGATATATCCATCCCCCTAAGTACTGTTAGCTTAGGACTATAGCACTGAAATTGGACTATAGCATTAGAACTTTGGATGTTTTATTTTTGATGCTCCTATCCAATCACATTTTGATCCCAAATGACCATTTTATTTTGATTCCTATCCTCCTTCTTGTCCATCTAAAAAGAATACATTTGACCCATTACCAATAGATATCTATAAAATCCCATTCAAATTTCATTCAGAAGGGGTTGGCAAATATCACATAGTAAACAAGAATACAAGAAAGACTACTAAAGCATATTTCTCTATTATTTACATACAACCATCCAATACCATTTCTAGATTATTCAAATCCTTACACTAGTACTTAGTCACCTTAATCACACTCAGTGTAACATTTTTCATCTTCATAGACACTATTACATAAGGCACATCAAGTGGGAGAACTACATATGGATTTATCCCTCTTTGAAGTATTGGTATGTAGGCAGGGTGCCCATACAAGGGGTGTAGATGCACTTTTAGTGAATATTATACACACTAACCCCCCCTATTTCTAAAAATTGGTCAAATTACAATGTATCATAGGGTTTGAAGAAAAAATCAGCTCTATAGGGAGTTTTGTGGATATCTAACAATCAAAATTTCATAGGCAGGGTCTCACAAACATAATGAACAAAACCTAGAAAGCTCATGTATTTCTGACAATAGTGGTAGAAGTGGACTATAGAGTCAGAGCCCAAGGTGTCTTATTTTTGGCACTCCTATCCAATCATAAAATTAAGGCTAGATCTTAATTTTAGATAATGTCTCATTCCTACATAGTGAATTCCAACCTCTATCTCAGTTGTATCAATTAGTTTCTAGCTAAGACTTGTTTTCTTTCCCTTATTACTATTTTTAAAAAGGTTTAAATTTCAATCAATTATACAAATTAGTATATTTATTATTTCATATTTATTTATTGATTTTACTACTTAGACCTTTTAACTAAATTAGGAACAATTCACCAATATTCTCAAAAAGGTTAAATCATTTGGTGAATTTGACGTACTTCGTTTGTGCATAAAAACCCTAGAAACCTTAGGATAAATTTCTTACTAATTTTTCATATGTTTTTATAATTTTTTACCTACACAATAAAATAATAAATTAACATTAAATTTTAAAATTATGTATAAATATTAAAATAATTTTCCTTCAAACCCTAGTTGCCCATACTAGGTCGCAGTATTTTCTCAGTAATTTTCCAATAATTTTCTAATTCTTTACTAGCATAATAAAATTAGAAATTCTCTTCAAATTTCAAATTTCAATAGTTATTTTTAAAAATATTTATTTTTCAAAACCCTAGTTGCATCTACTAGGTCTCTTTAAATCACAAAATTTCCAATAATTTTCTATTTTTTACTTGCATACTTATCTCAAAAATTAACTTTAAATTTTAAAATTTCATAAGAATTTTCAAAATAATCATATTTCAAACCCTAGCTACATATACTAGGTTTCGTTGCTTCTTGAGGTATCACCTTATAGCTAAACTTAGATTTCACATATAAACAAAAAATAGATCTCATTTATTTACACATATTTTTTGCACTTATTGTATATAACAAGGAGACCATACTTGGTCCTATCATGTACATGAACAATGAATTTTATCATATGTTAATGCAAAGTTTCATTCTTTCCCTTTAATGCTTAATTTTCAAAATAAGGGATGATATTATAAAATTTATTTCTAAACATGTACAAGATTTCAATATTTATTTTGCATACTCTCTCTCTTATGTGTCAAATAATTTCCAACTCTATTTTGCTAAACATATTAAACATATCATAACACACGTAAAAGTTCTTTATGCATTAGTACACAATTTTATGATCTCTATCCCTTTTTTGCTCTCTCTCATGTGGAATATTGTTTATAATCATACTTCTATACAACCTATAACTCCACTTACATGCATTTCATCCCATATACATGGTTTCTACCTAGATATACCTAACTCCTTGTCTACATGGTTTTTACATAAGCTAACTACCACCTATCAAGTTTCAATGTCATATTTTATTCATAGGAAATAACTTCCTTCTCCTCCTCTCCCCCATGAGGTTGATAGCTACTTTCCCTCTAACTAGGTCCATGTTATCACCCCTCTAAAAGGTGAGGTAGCCTATATTATTATTCCTAATGCATACATTCATCCTATAGTATATTCACTTCTTGTTCAACATATGTGATTACATGTTCAATAGAAAGCAACTAGGGTTTGCACTTGTGAGACTCTAAGGAATCAAATCACCGATATGAAAAAGTTAATTTCAGATCTACAAACATAGAATCAACTATTACATGAAAATATCACAACATTGAAAAATTAGATTATAATACAAAATCCTCAAAGATATCCTAGTGTCAATCATGTATATACACCCTCACCTAGTCAATTAGTTGCAAAGAATGTTACATATAAAACAGGAAATCACAAGAAAGTAAATCCACAACTAGTGATTCAAAAAGCATTCAAAGATCAAATAATAGTTTAAGTGATGTACCAAGGGAAATGATTAAATATAATTTGATCCAAATACCTCCTCTACATCCTGTGAGAAGATCTAGATATTATTTTACATATCATAGAATGTATGGACATCATATAGATTCATGTTTGGAATTTTAAAAAATTATACAATAGATAATTGATAATGAGGATCTTATACAAGAAAAATCAGTCAAGCAATCCATAGTGACACAGGAACACATTCACAAAGGGTCAAATTTAGAAATAGTATAAAAATGGTTACCAAAGTATAACTCAGAACATAAAAATATCAAAAAGTAAAATCAAAACCAAAAAAAGTACAATAAGCACAAGTAAAACATGGAAACAATGTAAATCTACCTCTCCAAAATGAGGCTCAACTTCCAAAGTAGTATGGGTTTGGTCAAAAATATCTACAATAGTTTTATTATCAAGGTCAAGGGTTGGGCAAGAATGCTCAAGGAATCACTAATCCTATTCTAATAGTTGATAATGTTTGTCACCAAGGTTTGGGATTTATTGAACATCCTAAAACAAATCATTCATAGCCATAATTTATCAAAGAAAAAGATTTAGATACAACAAAAGTCAACACTAGCATTTACATTGGTTCAAAATCATGATGATAATGATGAGTGGAAAAATACACGCTATTATGATTTCTAAGATACTAATAATTCAGAGTTATATTCACAACCATTCCCTCATGATTCATAATCATGCATGATTCCTTTGTTTGATACAAGACACCATGATAGGGAGTCTCTTATGAGGCTCATCGGTTAGTATCATTTCTTCTCAGTATTTATTGTACATAGTTTTCTTTAAATTTATTGTACATATTCTACTTATGATTGATTGTACATAAATTATATACAAAATATCAAAAATAATACAAAAGTTCAAAATCCAAAAAACATTCAAAATAATTCGAAAATAATAAAAACATTTTTGATTGTATGCACTATCCATGCTTTACATTACTACTATAATGATAGACTTACATTTGTTGTTATATGCTATTATATGCCAATTTATCTACATTACCATGCATCACTTGATCTTTTTTAAGTGTGTGCAGTGACATCTAGCTCCTTGTTTGCTTCACTCTACCCATTGAAGGGGCATTTTAATTCTACATTAGAGACACACATCGATATATCTTCCTCATGGGGGTATCTTCTACATGACTACACCATCTAGGTGATGTCATTCCTACACCACACACTCTAGTTATCATGTTGATATACATTACTTACTAGCTTATATAGATTACTCTGTTGACATTCACTAGTATATAGCACTTATGTATTTCTTAACATATACCTAGTCTTGTACTAACATGTCTTACATACCTTCACATTCTTGCTTTGATTAGTTAGATGCAATTTTATCTTTAAGTATTTACATATTTTATTTTTTTTCTTAGTATAGCTAGATGTGATTGCATTTCTCAATTCCTTTTTTTCTCTTGTATATGCCTTAGGACATTTGTCAATGTCCTTTGCTTTTATGCTTGTGTGTGCTTTAGGAAAATTTACAATGTCCTTTGTTTATATTCTTTTATGTGATTATGATCCTTGTGCCAATGTTACTTGTTTCAATTATATATGTATGTGGCATTTCAATATGCCTTGCATGTTTGCTTTTCAGTTTGAGTGACATGTACCCATGTCCTTTATTTATTTGGCCCCTTGGCCGCTCTTGTATGTTTCTTCCTTCTTGCCTTGTATGCTTGTTGCTTTATTTATTTTTCAATTATTTGTAATTACATGATCCACATCATGCATTATATTGCTATCTTGGATTCCATGACGGACATCATGTTCCATCCCTCCTTACCAACTAATAACTAACCTAACTATACTTATAGTTCTGATTTGAATTCAATAAATTGTACATACTATTACATTGTTATATCTATCTTGGCATACCCTTGTTGATCTGTTAATATCCTTTACAAACTATGTCATATCATGAGATATATTATTGATTATAATTGCTATATCATGCATTTCATAGCATAACAAACTTGCAAGGCTATTTATTCTTAGGGAAGTCATTGAAATGTCTTCATTCCTACCCTGAGAAGAAGGGGAAACAAATAGGGGTTTTATCACAAAGATCAAAACTCCTATCAGTTAAAAAACTAGTTTTAGAACACATAAAACAACAATCAAAGGTCAAACTAGGTAGAGTAAACTAGAAAATTAGTGATGATTTTGGAATTGCTTTTATATTTAGTAAAGGATAATAGTACCATCCATGGACAATAGTGTGAGACACTAGGGTGTCATATTTTTTGAACTCCTATCTAAATAGTAGAAAAACTAAATTTTATAGAAGCAGGCAAAAAATAGGTTCAACTATAGTTTTGTACAGTTAGACCAATTCAAAATTAGTAGTTTTCAATAAATTTTTACTTAGATAATCTAGATATATGGGGCATCATAAACGGCATGATGGATTTTACTTCCAGTTTCAAATATGGCATTTGGTATAATAACCAAATCAAAATCCATGTTTCAGTTAATAGTGATTAGGGGCAGTGTGTGTCGTATATTTATTTTCTTTTCTTTTTGAGTTCAGTATTACCTAGGCAATCTCAATAGTTGTATGCCTTATTCTATCTACATGTGGTTGACATCATTTTGGAATGGATTTCATATAAACCTAACTTCCACATTTTGGAGTGGCTTTTATATATGTCCAGCGCACTAGTTTTAGAGTGGCTTTTATACAAGCCTAATCTCCATCTTTCAAAGTAACCAAGAGTGGCCTAGTTTCTAACATACATTCAACTATCCATGCCAACATTATCAAATCATAGTACATTCATAGGATTCAAGAGCCATCTCATATAACACAAATTTCATACTGATATTAGTTCATAGTTTGACTTCATGGGGTAATGATTGAGCCAAAGGACTAGATAGACTTTGTATACTTGAGCCGCCTACTTAAAGGGATTAGACACATAGTCTAAATATTTATTAACACATGCATGACCATCTATCTTCACTTAGTGGGTGATGATGGAGACAAAGGGCCAACCTTTGCATTCTTGAGCCACTCTCAAGGAATTGAGCACTCAACTTTGTTTATGATATTACTCATAATACAACATCATCAAACACTATTAAACATCATCTAACATCACTCAGCATCACAATAAGTTTTGTATTAGTTTACATACCTAGTAAGGTTTATTCATTCCTTTCTCTTCCTCTCTCTCTCTCTTACCCAACTTTCTACATTATTATTTTATATATAGCATATTTAGTAAGAACTGATCTACTCTTTGTTTTCTCTTATAGATTCACACTTCACAACGTGCTCTTTCTATGCACACCCAACATCACAACAGATTCATGAGCTTCACCCATATAGGTAAGTTTAGGTACGCTTTTTATTTTTCCTTTATCCTAGTATTTCACTTTACTGTATCACTAGAATAAAGGGGGGGGGCAAATGTAGTCATATAAAATACATAAATTGGTAACTTGAGTATGACTCATGACATACATCTCATAGGTCCTTCCTCCTTGATTTTATGACCCTCATAGGCATCTTTTCATGAATATTTAGTCATCCAAAGCCTTTTAGACCTAATCTTAGCTGATCTAACTACTCTTTTCATGACGGATCCATCCTCCCAGGACCTGTTAGCTTAGACAATAGCACCCAACTTAGACTATAGAACTAAACCATACGGTGTCTCATTTTGAGTGCTCTTATCCAATCAAATTTAAATCCCAAATGACCATTTCCTTTTGATTCCTATCCTCCTTCTTATCAGACTAACGTGAATAAATTTGACCCATGACCAATAGATCTATATAAAATCCCATTCAAAGTTCATTTAGAAGGGGTTGGAAAATATCACAAAGTAATTAAGAATATAAGCAAGACTACTCATGTATATTTCCCTATTCTCTACATATAGCCATCCAATACCATTTCCCACTTATTCAAATCCTTACAGCAGTCCCTAGTCACCTCAAACAAACTCAGTTTAATATTTTTCATCTTCATATGTAGTGGAAGAACTACATATGACTTGATCCCTCTATAGAGTATTGGTATGTAGGCCACATGCCCATACAAAGGGTGTGGATACACGTTTAGTGAATATTACACACACTAACCCCCTCCCCATTTTCTCAAAATTGGTCAAAACACAATGGATTCTAGGGTTTAAATACAAAATCAACTCTAAAAAAAGTTCCTTAAAATGTCCTATAGTCAAAATTTCATATCTAGGGTATCACAGACATAGTGAAGAAAACCTAGAAAGCTCAGGTCTTCTCGAGAATAGTGGCATAAGTGGACTATATTTTTAGAGCCTAGGGTGTTTTATTTTTATTTCTCTTGTCTAAGCATAAAATGAAGTCTAAATCCTAATTTATGATAGTGTCTCAATCCTACATAGTGAATTCTAGCCTCTGTCTTAGTCGTATCAGTCAGTTTCCAGCTAAGTCTTCTTTTCTTTCCCCTATTACTATTTTTAGAAAAGTTCAAATTGCAATCAAATTACAAAAATTAGTGGCTTAATTAATGCATATTTTTTTATTGAGTTTACTACTCAGACCTTTTAACTAAATTATGAATAATACATCAATATTCTCAAAAAATTTAAATCAGGAACAAAGGTCTCCATTTCTCAATAAATTACAACCTCTAGAAGAAACATAACAATACATTAAAATTCAGAGTCTCTGATTTAGACTCATAATTAGAATTTTTATTCCACTTGATTAAGTACCATTATTAAGATCAATTCATGATTAGAATAAGTCTTACACATATAGAATTAGGATCAAACATCAAAACCTATTCATTCTATGTATGTACCTTGATTCCACTTACTATTTGTTATGGGATTTAGAGAGCAACTTCTAGATTTCATGCCTTTAACCATTGACTTAAAACATGTTTGGATATTCATTAAGAACTATGATTTAGCTTAGGGAAGGCTTGGTCATTGCTCTGATACTAGCCAGGTGTTGATATCCTCAATATAGATGCCTTTGACTTCACTCAAGGCCTTTATCCATTGTCATCTAGGCATCCATAACCCTAGTGAATATTACTAGAAACATATTTTCATAGAAAGCTCTTTTTGAATTTTATAATGAGCTCTTATTTTTATATATTTTTTTATCTTTTATAGACAATTTTGGTTTTCTATCAAAGGTTAAGAACCAGGTTAGTGAAGTTTTGGGATTTGGTCAAGTGTTAGATCTTCAGGCAATCAACCTTAGATGTAAAATTTACCCTAGGCAATGAATGTTGTTTAAGTGAAAACATGATTGTGCTTCAATAATTTAAAATTTCATCCTATATATGTAATCCTCATAAAAACTGAATTTAGATCAGAACAAGGCTTAAGATTTTAGGGAACAACTAGCCTATTCATTGGTCTTTACTAGTTTTCCCAAAATTAAAACATCAAGCTCACATTTTAGACCCACAATCAACCAATGGTTAAAGTCCATACCTACATTCTCAACTCAAGAAATCCTCCTTGAGTGACTCGATGAAACATGAGCTAAGGAATATCTTGAAAAGACTTATTAAAAATAGATAACAACACAATAAAAAGTAAACAAACATGTACATGCACTATATATGAAGAAAGGATAGGAACTAAAGAACAAGAAATAAATAAATAGCCCTACTCTACCTCTAGGATCAAATGGAAAATCATTTAATCTACCATAAAAACTTAAAACATTGCTACTTCCATTTATGGATAGGAGCACTTATATGATTATGTATTCTATATGATGTAGCTTGGATTCTCACTTCCATTGATCCTTTGAATCCAAGATCAAATGCGGACCATTAACCTTGTTCAACTGTGACTCACCCACAGGCCACATGCTCTATAAGCTACGTATGCCTTTAGAAAGTGATATTCAATGTGAGCTATCTGCCTATGTTGTAATGCCTTATCACTTATGATCATCAATATCTTTATTTTTAAAAAAGTGATTATTTCCCCTTTCAAAATCCTTATTTCATTTCATGTCATTCGATTATCCCTATACAGATCACCATAGACCATTGAACTAGATTTGAAGGATCAAATGCCATTGGCTGTCTTGCAATATTTCCTATGGTTGTGACACTTATTATGGCTATGTTTATCCCAGATCTATTAAAAATTACACATTGATCTTGCACCATCGGATCTTATTTGATCAAGTAAGCATATTCTATTAGATCATGATTCAAGGAGTCGAATGCCATTGGATTTTATTTGTACTTAGCCTTGACGTCATGCCATTTGGTAGTCCCATGGGCCTTCTACGCTTTGTACTAAGTCAATTTTTCTGGGTTAACATGATTTTTCCTTGTGGTGATTCATATTTTATCATAGCTTCATTGAAAAGTCTTCACTCACTATGCTCCATTGATCAGGATCTCTACACTTTGCTATGTACTATCAATTTATGAGAACATGTTCAATATTTTAATCATTCACTATGAGCTTTACACTTATCTCCCCTACACTTTTCCTTGATCTTTTTGAATTTTTATCTTTGATCATGCTTTGTTAGATCATCTCTCTTTCATTCAATGCATACCATTTGATTGCAATCTATTGGTTCAGACATGATTGACCAAGATAATTAAGTCATAGTTGAGGGAAATAAAATACTTAGTACAAAGTCCAAGCCTAGGTTTTTTTTACATTAATGAATATGATAGAAGCTTTGAGATGGGTCTTTAAACTAAGTTTATAATAAAGGGATAGAGCATTAGCTAGACCATGATAGATAAAAATACCAAGGGCCATGGGAAATAAAAGGGACCAAATATGAATTTTAGACTAAGGTTTGGTCATGTTAATAAACATGACTAATAATTAGTATAAAATTTGAACTAAGTTCATGGTATATTTAAATCATTCTCACATGAATTGCTCCCACCAATTTTGAGTTTAAATCAAAGGGCCTAAACTAGGGAAATTGGAACATGGGTCTTAAGGTGCTCAAACATGAATTCAATTTGACCTTTAAAGAATAATTGAAAACATGAAATGGGCTAAACAAATTAGGCATATATGCTTAACAAGGGCTCAATTGCTTCAGTGCAATTTTGGGCACTAATAGCGTGATTACATGGAACATTTTTTCACACACAAGAATAACATTCCACTCCTATATGGATATATTCCTACACCCACTAATCTTGTTCAGTTCAATAAGTGGGCTAATAGTTGTGATAATTTTTTTCCAATCTGTTACTACATATTTTCATGGATCTTCATTTCCATGTAAAATATACAGAGTGTCACTACACTTTTTCGAGCATCCTATAGTCTCTTTTTGGGGATCCTACTATGACCCACATCACACCTCCTCCTCTTCATATAGTCTCTTTTGAGACTTTTGTACACTTTCCTCTTGATTTTATATCTTGTGATGATACATCCATAGTGCACAATGCTATTCTTTCTATCGAGCCCGCACTACAAGATGAGATTGTAAAAGACCTTAATTATCTTATTTTATATTTTACATCCATTTATGTGCATATTGTTGCTCTTGTATAGCCTTCATAGACTTGCATTTCAAAGGACTTTATTGATTTCAGTAAAAGCATACACATTGAGAGTGTTGATGACTCATACATTCTTGGGGACATTCATCATATAGATTTGAGTGCTTCATTTGCAGACCGATATTTAGTTTGGATGGTTGTTTAGCCTTACTCTCCTCTTCATATGGACATTATTTCATTAAATGTTCCATGTTTATCTTCTTCTCTGGTTTTTCTCTCCCCTTCATTGCATGCTTCTTCATTTCCATCTTCTACAATTAATCCTATGATATATGATCAGACTTTGGCACATTCGAGCATTAAAAGGAAAATATTTGAACATTTTATAGAGATCTACATCATTATTCATATCTGCATTCCACTTGAGTGGAAATTCAAGATCATGGTTTCTTTCTTCTGAAAGAAAGAGATAACATTTGTAGTAGAGGGACCTAATACATCATTCACCATGTGACATTCTGCACATACCTTCTCTCTCTTCTTTGTGAAGACACACATCCTGCATATTTTGTAGGATATTGGGATCATCATTATGTACTTGGTACCTCATCAGGGCTCATTACTAGGACCCAATTCTAACCCACCTAAGTTATATTTAAGGGATGTGTTGGAGTTGGGCTTTCTAGTCCTACCTTCTTATCTTTGTCTCTCTTTTGGGGTGGAAGGAGGAGTTTTTCCCACTGGGCTTTCTCCTTTTACTCCACTTACTGAGAGTTGTGTTGTACATAAGTATCTCATCGGGCCTTGTTGTCAAGACCCATCTTTTCTTTTTTGCCCACCTAAGCTTTGGTGTAGGATGTATATTATTCTATTTACTGATTAAATAAATAATCCCTACATATGTAGCTTCTACTTAGGTGTCATAAGAGGTTAAGTGGGTGAGACAGTGATTTCCATGTATAGTTCAACTGAGTACCACTATGAATTCTCCTATGAGTTCCACAATGATTTACACCGAGTCCCATAATGAATTCTCTTGTGAGTTAACTCCCCCTACTCCTTTATATTCCTCTTCACCAAGCTATTTTAATAAATTAGATAATTGGTAAGCAAGGTAGTTTAATACAAAGGCAATTATTGCACATTCTTTGACATATTTTTCAATACAAGTAAAGTCGTTACTACATATTTCTTTGTGTGCTCACTCTACTAGAAGATCACCAACTGACCTATTCTGACATTTTCATGTGAAATTGACTTCTAATAGAAATTTTATAAGATATTAAAGTAGACGGATTTGTACACGCTGTAATTTATAAAATGCTATCCTAAATAGATATACATTATGTATTGGTTCATGAAGTAATTAATGTAATAATGTTGAATTAATAAAACTAAAATCTTACATAAAATGTATATATGAACATAAAATAAGTTAAATCATATTCCATAATTATGATTAAATAGATAATTTGTAAGATGTAGATCTCTTACTTAGAATAATTAAGTATACCAAACATCATTTAGATGCATAAGTGAAGGATGTAATTCTAGAGTTGAAACTTACGTGACTTGTAAAACCAGAATGGAATACTCAACCACTTGGAACATTAAATAATTATAATTTAAAAGAGAAAAAAATAATAATTAAAGTGCAGTTTAATATAAATTTGATGTAACATCAATAGAAATGAAATTCCTTAACATTAAAAAGAAATCTAGATTAAAAACACAATATGATCGCAATCTATTTAACCTCACTTGAAGATAAATAATAGCAACGAGTAAAAATTGAATGCTCATTTATTTAAATGTGCACCCTCAACATATAAAATGTTAAAATCAGATCTACTTAATAGACTGGATCTATCCAAAGACTGGTAGCTAATTATTTGGTACGTTGCAAGGCCAAGCCAGATTAACAAATAGTGGATCCTATCACGAAAGTTTTTATACTAGAATACAATATTCTGCTTCAAATGGAAGAATATTAGAGGAAAATTTTGGACGGAGTGGCAGAAGAAAGCAAAAAGATATTTTAATAGGATACATTGATTAATTTTTATTTTTTTTATACATTGCAGTTGCTACCCGTGTGCTCTGCGCCAGGAATACAGAGAGCTCAAATATCAAGGATATGATCCGAAATTGGTTAATATGGTCGTCTAACTAAATCTCCTTGTGTAGATTGCTCAATTTTTTTTGCAGTTAATGAGTTTAATTTTTCTGTTATAGGCTGGAAGGGGAATCAGGAAAAGCAACAGAAACAACAGGGGAAGGGGAAGGGGACGGGGACGAGCATGTAAGCTCCAGTGGGTCAAGCCATGAGCAATCCATAACATCTTGTGTTCATGGATTTTTTTCCATAATTAATCCTGCCCTTTGATAGTGTAAGGTGAATGGACCATTGTTAGCATTAGGTGAGTGGGATTATAGCCATGGTGACCTGGGATTAGGACCATTGTTCTTATTCAAAATATTAAAAAGAAATACATAAAAAATAATCTCTCTCGTGTTTCACATTAAGTGCATCATGGATTTTTTTCCATAATTAGTCCTGCCCTTTGATATAACGTATAGGAGTAGCTAGGGCATCCCGGAGTGGAATTATAGCCCAACCCGCCCAACAAAACAAAAAATGATAAAGAAAATAAAAATAAAATAAATTCTTCAAAAATATATTATATATAATTGTTACAGTTTTAAGGAGTTGTCTAATTTTTACGACGTCTATATAGTATGTTCATTATTTCGTTTTCAGGTTGTGTGAATATTACACAATTTTGTTATACTATAAATAAAATGTTACACATCTTTAAAAAAAAATATTATAAAGTGAGTAGAAACTCTTACGTCCCTATTTATCTTTTCTTTATCAGATATAAATAAAGAATAAGAATAACTTCCGTAACTTTGGAAAAAAATTTATGTAATTAAAAACTAATTTACAATATCCAAAATTTCTAGCTGATAAATAGATGAATGCCACAATTTATATATGCAACATTCCATATAAATTTCGAGGCAATTTTTATTAAGATTTAAAGGTTAAAAGTAAGGTTATTTCATTTAAATAAAATAGTGAAATCATAGATTAGTTAAGTAAAATATTAATAGGTATACAATTCAAAAATTGTGTGAAAATAATTTTATCTCTATTTTTATTGAATAAATAAAATATTATATATAAATTTTTAAATAAAATTTAAGTTGATATAATTAATTAAAAAATTAAATAATTCGAAAATTATATAAAATTAATTGATTTATGTTATTTTTGGAAATTTTTATTTTCAGTAATTTTTATTTTGACACAATTTTCTAACCACTGTTTTTAGTAAGTTTGACATGCAATCTTAAATAAACTTGAAAATATTCACATATCTTCTAAACATTAATGAAAAAATTTTAGCTCAATATTATGTCTGAGCACAAAAATATTATATTTCTAAATACAGAAAAATCTCAAAAAATATATTAAAATATACTTTTAAATTCTTAGATAGTTACATATGATCTCCAAAATATTATGAAAATTTTCTTAAACAAATAAAATCAATTATAACTGAATTAAATTTTTTAAAATAATTACGAATTAAATATTATAATCTCTTGAAAATAGACCACATCATAAACATAAAATGTCTCATAAATATACAACATGAAAAATCTATGATATTTTAAATAAACAAACATATATAAAAGAGGCAAATAACACTATGTAATATAAATCAAGTACTCTTAAAAAAATTTCAGAAAATTGTAAATAGGTCAAGCTATATATATATAGATATAAACTTAAAAAATATTTTTGAAAACATTAAAAATAAGATATAATTATACTTTTAAAGTTTATATACAATGTATTAGCTTAAGAACCAAGAATAATATCATACTATACACATACAAAGTCAAATGAATGTGCTTTGAAAAATAGTACATTAGAAGAAGAATATACATAGAGAAACTAATAATTAATCATTTTAATTATTGGATCTATAGATACTTAGATCACTAAATCATTTGTATGAAAAGATATTACTGCAATTGAATTGATGTTACCATTTTTGTGTGCTTTCTTTGGGTAGTTGTTATTCATTTGAATGTTCTATATTTCAGAAATAACTTATTATTGAATTGTTGGGCTCATACATATAGATGTATTCTTCTTTAGTTATGTACTTAGACATTCAATAGTGATTAATCTAGAAAAAAATATTTTAGATTAATTTTAAGATTAGAAGCTGTTTTATTATTATTCATGTTTTATAAAGTTGACAATAATAGTAAAGTTTGTATTCAATAAAATTTATTAAATTTAAAATACATAGATTATTAAAGTATTTAAATTTAATTAATTAGAGAAATAAATGTAATATAATTTTTTTATCGATCTCAAAGATAGTGTACAAAAGTTTATAATTTTTATTTATGGATCAAGAGTCCATCAAAATTAATGAAAATGTGTCAAGTATTTATGCAAATGATACTTAGTGTTTCCTCATCAAATTTATTACAACGCTTAGTATGAAGCACGAGAGATGAATTATGTTTTATTTATTTATTTATTTATAGTGTTTTAAATGAAAACACGGGGTCTTAATCCTATATCACCATGGGTATGTAAGACAACCCATTTTAAATGTACAGACATAAAATACTTAATTTTCAAGGGCTTTACGTGATTTAATTAATTTTTATTTCAAACTACTAATGGTTTGCTTTATTATGAGTTAGCTACCAACATATAACAATTATTGTATCATTTATGCATTTTAAACTACATAATAGATGAAATATTTTTTTGTTCATTAGACTAGCTATGTACAGGGAGAAACTTATAATGGAGTTTTGAAATAAAAGGGTCATGAACGTAAATTATTAACTAAACACTTGAAATGGTTGTAGATCATTTGTGAGTTGAATGAATAAATTTCTTAATCTATTTATTAGTTAAATTTCATGTGAAATTAATGACTGTAGATCATTTGTTAGATGAATGAATAATTTTTTAAATTTATTTATTAGTTAAATTTTATGTAAAATTGACTTTTACTATGATTTTTACAAAATATTAAAGTAGATAAATTTGTACAAGTTGTAATTTATGAAATATTATCTTGAATATATATACATTATGTTTTGGTTTGTAATTTAATTAATGGAATAACATTGAATTAATAAAAGTAAAATCTTAGATAAAATGTATATGTGATTATGAAATAAATTAAATCATATTCTATGATTATAATTAAATGGATATGTTTTAAGATGCATGTTTCTTACTTAGTTTAGATGTATAGGTGAAGGATGTAATTTGAAAGTTGAAACTTATGTGACTCTTACAAAACTAGAATGGAATACTTAACTACTTAAAACATTAGATAATTATAACTTAAATAGAAAATAAATAAATAAATAAATAAATAGTTAAGGTGTAATTTAATAGAAATTGATATAACATTAATATGAATGAAATTCATTAATAATAAAGAGAAATCAAGATTTAAGCAAAGTGTGGTTATATTCTCTTTAATCTAACTTAAAATATAAATAATACCAAAAGGTAAAAATTGAATGCTCATTTATATAAATGTGCATATTCAACATATAAAATGTTGAAATAAGATCTACCTAGTAGGATGGATCTATCCAAAGACTACTAACTAATTATTTTGGAAGTTGTAAGGATGAGGTAAATTAGCATATGGTGGATCCTATCACAAAAGTGCGAAAAAAAAGGAATGGAATGGAATTTGATGTCTTACATCCATGCCTATAATTATTAATACTATGAAAATAGGGTAAATAGGGGTTGCAATTTGACAATTTTAGAAAACTACAATTCTTCTTTACAAGATCATGTTGCCATGTGATCAAAGGCTATCATACCTACAATGTTGATGAAGTTGTGTTATTAAAGGAAATTGGTCATGGTAAAAACAAAATGAGAAGATTATCAGTTGAACTCAAAAGAGAATGATTGATGTCATGAATTAGTTCATGTGTCACAAAAATAGGAAGCAAGTGTGGTCTTCGCAGCTCCATTGATAACACTAGATTTTATTAAAGGAAGGATTTAAATAACATTTTAAACCTAATATGATTATAGGCCTAGTTAAAACTGATATGACTATTGGCTTAGTCAAAACTGGCTTTAAATTAGGCTTAGTCAAAACTAAGATACTATGTATTTAGTCAAATCTAATCTACTATGGGTTAGTCAAATTTTGAAAGATAATTTGAGCCTCTAATTTATCTATATGGACACTTGAATATGTTTGAACTAAATTGCAACGTTAAATACATTAGAATATTTATAATTAGAAACTATGATTACATGTTTATATTTCATATATAAATAGTTTAGAAGAGTATATATATAGGAAGTAATAATTAACAATTTTAAATATTAGGTCTATAAATACTTATATTATTAAATCATTTGTATAAAAATATATTACATCAATTGAATTTATGTATGATTTTTTGTGTTTTCTTTTTCTAGTTGTCACTCATTTGAGTATTCTATATTTCAAATATAACTTATTATAGAATAGGTGGGATCTTACATGTATATGTATTCTTATGTAAGTATGTACGTAGACATTCGATAGTGGTTAATCATAAGATAAAATATTTAAGCTAAAATTTAAGATTAGAAGTTTCCTTTTTATTCATGCTTTATAAGTTTGACAATTATACTAGAGTTTATGTTCATTAATATTTATTAGATCTATGGAAACATATATCACTAAATTTTTTGAATCTAATTAATTAGATAAATAAATGAAATATAAATAATTGATTGAATTCAAGGAAAGCGTAGAAGGGTTTTTAGATTGCTCAATTGTTTTATAGTTAATGAGTTTAATTTTTATGTCATCAGCTAGAAGGAGAATTAGGGAAAGTAATAAAAATGATATGGTAAGGGGATGGGGACCATCATGGCATCTCAAGTTGATCAAGCCTTAAGCAATCCATAACATATGTTGTTTATGGATTTGGTCAATAATTATTCATGCCATTTGATATTTTAAGGTGGATGAACCTTTGTTAACATTAGTTAAGAATCTAGATGTATCTATTTCAAATCATACATTATAGGTATAGCTAGGATATTTTGGAGTAGGATTATAGCCCAACCCACCTAAAAATAAATAAATTATAAATAAAAATAAAATACTTAAAAAATGTTATATTGTGTGTGTGTGTGTGTGTGTGTGTGTGTGTGTGTGTGTGTGTGTGTGTGTGTGTGTGTGTGTGTGTGTGTGTGTGTGTGAATTTTAAAAAATTATAGAAATTTTATGATGTTTATATATAATATGTTCATTATTTGATTCTCGGGTTGTGTGGACATTACACAATTTTTAAAGTTGCACATCTTTGAAAAATTTGTCATAAAATGAGAAGAAACTCTACATCTCTAAATTATATAAACATAGAATTATATTTTATTTATATAAATAAAAACAAAGGATAACTTCCATAACTTTACAAAAAAAATTAATGTAGTTAAGATTAATTTACAATATTAGATTTACATCATATCGAATGAACTAAAATAATATGAAGACAAATAAAAATTCAATAGTCCAAGATTTTGGAAAAATAATCAATATTGAATTGTATTGAAATATTTAAATAACTAAAATTTATGTATAAACAAATCTCAACTCAGAATTGGAGTTAACATGTAAAATTAATAAATCTAAAAAGAATAACTCGACCTGTTATTTTTAGTATCTACTATTTTTAGTAAATTTTACATGCAAGTGCGTGCAAATCTATAAAAAAAAAAGCAATATATTTATAAACATATATATATATATATATATATATATATATATATATATATATATATATATATATATATATATATATATATATATATATATATATATATATATATATATATATATAATCTTGGCTAGTTCAATTGAGAAAACCTGATGAAACTATCCCATTTATTTATTATTTTACTTTAACCTGACTTAATAATATGATATGCCAAGTTCTTTAATTATTAAATTAAAGAACCTCTTGACCATATACCCTTTGTGTGTCAAGATATAACACATACCTCTCATATCCCAAAAGAGTTTGTTTGAAGGTGGAATTGGATTGAATTGAGAAGTGACTAGGTTGACTAGGAGCAGGATATGGAGAAGGTTGGTTGTAGGATTGATACACTTCATGAATGGGCTGATTAATAATTTATTCATATTGATAGGGAATGGAAAAAACTTGGAATGCTCACCAACTTATATAAGACCAATTTTTAATAATTCAAATCTAAAAAGGATCTAAAATCTGAAATTAAGCTATAGAATGAATTTAAAATGAATTTCAAGTCTGGTTGAAAAAATAGACATTTTGTAAATTTAGAAAAAATCTAAAAAAAAAATTAAATTGTGATTTCAAACCCATAGATGGCCACATATGGCCTTTGAAAAATATTGAAAATGTCTCATAAACGGAAGGGTGGATTATGGATACATAAAAATTTTAAATTTGGTAATTTTGGTGTGAATATGGGGTCAAATGAAGCTATGAATAAAATATCATGGCCTCTATAAGTTCAACCTCTTCTTTTGCATCATTCTTCTCTAATTGAAAATAGCTCATCTCCTATGAGTTGATCTAATTTTACTACTAAAATTTGTTCTTATAAATATAATTCATATCTCATTCTATA
>JARHVA010007715.1:492500-565000 GCA_037957365.1 Torreya grandis | reverse complement strand
AAGGAACTTAGGCATCATCAAAACAAAATGAGAGGAGTATCACTTGAAATCAAAAGAGAATGCAAAAGAGATGGATTAGCTTTTATTTATAAAATTATATTTAACAAATTTAAAGGACAATGGGATCCCACCTTAGTATTAACATACTTTTCCAATATACCTATTTTCTTTGTCATTATAAAAGTACACTATAAAATGTGTACTGTGTTGTATTACAAAACATAAAATCCACATAATTCTTCCAATGTACTATATAATGTGTCTATATTGACCACCAGGTCATTGTTTTAATTTACCAAAATTTACTTTCAATTTAACTTCAAATGGAGATGATTCTAATTGAGCTTGCCAATCTATTAAAACATGAGCAGGAGAAACATGTACAATCCTTATTGAGCTTGAAAAATCTAGTATAAATGCATGCATATTTTCCTATCATTTCCCATAAACTTGGAAGGAGTAACAACATTATAAAATGGAAATTGAGGATCCATTTTCCCCCAAAACTTGGATCTGATAGAATGGTCTAATGGACTCTTTTATGACTAGAAAGATCTTCATAACTGTAAATAATTTATTTTTCCACTCCTTAGTTTTATCATCACATACAATTAGACTTTATTTTATTTTCTTTCAATTGGTATTAGAGACAATCATGTATATCCTATGTATTGGTAATGATATTCTCATTTTTTGTCTTTATGTTGATGATCTTATTTATATAGGTAATAGTAAAATTCTAATAGAGAATTTTCAAGTAAAAATGAAACAAGAATTTGATATGTCAGATTTGGGACTCATGTATTATTTTTTTGGAGTGGAAGTGAAACAACAAGAATCAAGTATTTTAATTTTTTTAAAAAAGTATGTAGCTGATTTATTGAAAAGGTTTAGAATTTTGACATGCACATCAGTTTCAACTCCCATAGCCCTTCGTGAGAAATTAACCAAGGAAAATGCAAGTTCCAAAGTGAATGCTACTTTATATAAAAGTTTGGTTGGAAGCCTCATGTGCCTCACTACAACAAGACCTAACATTATATATGTTGTGAGTCTCATCTCTCAATTCATGGAGGACCCGCATGAGTCTAATTGGCATGCTACAAAAATAATCCTATGGTATGTGAGTGGTACAATTTTTTTTGGCATTTATTATTATTCCACTAAAAATTTGATCCAATTGGCTACATATATTCTGATTGGGCTAGTTTAGTTGATGATAAAACATCTACATTTGGTTATGTGTTTTCACTTTGTTTTAGATTTGCATCTTGGAGTAGTAAAAAGTAGGCAACCATGGCTCTCTCTTCAATTTAAGCAGAGTATATGGCAGCAACAGTATCTAGTTGTCAAGAAATATGGATTCAAAGGATATTGGAAGATTTACATTTGATTTAGGAACATCCAACTACATTTTTTTTGTGAAAATAGTAGCATTATTGCCATGATGAAGAATCCTTTATTTCATGCTAGATCAAAACACATAGAGATACGACATCATTTAATTTGAGATTTGGTTCAAGATAGGCAAGTGGAATTGTAAGTTTTTCCTAATTTTGAGAAATTAGTTGATATTTTTACCAAATCTCTTCTTACAACAAGTTTTACTACTTTACAACATTAATTGGGACTCATCCCCATTGATCATCCGGAGGGAGATTGAAGGAGTGCATGATCGAAGGAGTCAACTGCAACTTGACTACAACTCACTGATTAGTAGCTGATCGTTTAGTTTCAGTTTAGTTAATTTTTAATTTATCTTTTATGGTAGATGATTAATGTATGATGTTTTTATTTTTAAACTACTGTTAAACTCAACTATAGGTAGAACATTTTTTAACTATTTATTTTTAAACTCAGTGCTCCTTTCCTATACATGAAGACGATGAGTAGCAATTTATTACACAAAGAAATAATTGAATAAAAGTCTTTATTTTTGAGTCTATATATTTTTTGAGTTCATATATTATTTTCTTGAGTAGGTAGTTTTTTATTTAGTTTGTATTAATTTTTTAAATATCTTAGCTTAGTATTAGAGCTTCTTTTATTTCATTTCACTAATGGACTCTTCTGAGGTTGGAAAGATCTTCATAATCATAATTAAATTATTGTTTTGATCCTCCTTTTTATCATGGCATAGACTTATCACATATCTAAATTTGTATTTGGAATAGACTTATCCTTTTTATTCATGTAAGTGCAGTGCAGACATAATTTATGAAAATCTAACCAATCAATTTACTTTATTTTATTTTTATATTTAACCCAATGAATAGTTGAAATAAAATGTTATGCAACCAGAGTAATGTGTTACATGCTACTACATTTGACTCACATCAAATTTAAATTGGTAGGGAGATCATCCAAGGATTTTCTTGTACATTGCTACTGCCCACCATGTGCTCTATAGTGGGAGTGCAAAGAACTCAAACACCAAGGATATGATCCAAATTTGGGTTATATGGTCATCTTACTAATTCACCTTATGTAGATTGCTTAATTATTTTATAGTTAATTAGTATAATTATTTTGTTATAGGTTGGAAGGGGAATCAAGAAAAGCAAAAAAAACAAAAGGGGAAGGGGATGGGGATTAACACAACACCTCCAGTGGGTTAAACTATGAGCAATCCATAACATCTTATAGTTGTGGATTTTCTCAATAATTTATCTTTCCCTTTGATATTGTAAGCTGGATGAGCCTTTCTTACCGTTAAATATTGTGCACAAGGGAGTGGGATTATAGTGATATTATAAGGTGGATGAACCTTTGTTAATGTTAGTTGGGAGTTGTTATCACTATTAAATATTGTGTGGCTAGTGTGCCTCAGAGTGGGATTATAGCCCACCAATGACCTCATTAATTTAAAAAATAAAAAACCAATTTTTACTATTAAAAAAATATTATATATATAATTATTCTATAAAATCGTTAGAGTTTAAAACAATTATAGATTTTTTTATTTTGTTTTATTTTGCTTAGTTATTACATAATTTTATTATATTTATGGGAATGAATAGAAATGGCATATTTTTAAATAATTATTATAAAATCAAATAAAAAATCACTTTTTTAAATTTTGTAGATAATGATTTTTTATTTTTTGGAATTTTACAACAAATTTAATGTTGTTGAGACTAATTTACAATATTGAATGTAGATCATCTCTAAAAAATTATAATTTGTAGATAAAAATTAAATCAATATCATAATTTATAGATAATATCTTATAATTTTTTATAAATTTCAAAATAAAAAATCAAATTTAAATATAAGATCACTTCATTCAAATAAACATAAAAAATTATCTCTCACAAATCTACAACATATAAAAATTATGATAATTTAAATAGAGAAAAATTATGATATTTTAAAGAAAGAATGATTTTTTTAAGGTGCATTTGATACTATATTATAAATAAAGTGTTTTTGATGTAAAAAAAATAGGTCAATCTTTTAAAGGCCATAACTTTTGACCCGTAATTCTGTTTGAGATATTACATGTGCCAAAATGACCATTTCAAAAAGTTAACTGGTATCTTGGCCTATTGGTAATTTCATTATCTTGATAGTTTTTAGGTTCATTATTTGGTATCAAAGCAAGTTTGAATTTTAAAGGAGTAAGACATGGAGAGAGGATAAGGAGGTATTGCACAGATGAATTAGAATATACAAGAGATAAAGAGGTAAGTGGAACATTTAACTGAGGTGATCACCAATCATAGAAGAAGACAAGGTGGTGATGAGGAGGACACAGATCATGATGTAGAAATTTAGTAAGAAGAAGAATAACAAGAACAACCACCATCGATGGAAGAGAGGATGGTTTGATATTTAAAAGGAATAAATGAAGGAATCAAGGTTAATGTTATAGATTATGGAGGAAACTTAAAACCAAAGGATTTGATAGATTGGATAAATAACATGGAGATGTTTTTTGAGTGGAAGACTATGAGAGAAGAAAAGACGGTAAAGTTTAGATGTACAAAATTTAAAGGTCATGCAATGATTTGGTGGGATCACTTGTAGAAATACAGATAGAGAGAAGGTAAAGAGAATACTAATTCATCAAAAAAATTGATAAGTTGAGGGAAAAAATTCTTCTTGTGGATTATGCACAAACCCTATACAAAATATTTCAAAAATTGAGACAAAAAAATCAAAGTATACAAGAGTATATAGATGAGTTTTATTGGCTTTTTATACAAGTAGAGCATGATGAAATGGAATATCAAATGGTTACAAGGTATGTAAATGGTTTGAAATTTACTATTAAAGATGAATTAATCATGCATAAAATACTTTACTTAGAGGAGGCCTATAATTTAGCTTTGAAAGCAGAAGAAAAATAAAATAAATAAAATTTTAGAAGAACATCTCTTGGTCCAAGATCCCCTCAAAATAAGGGGCAAGGTGGGTTTAATACCACTAGAGGTGGGTCTAATACCAATGGAGTTGAATCATCATGAGGTGAAAAAATTCAAGATGACCATAGGTAAGGGTTTTAATACCAACAAAGAGGAAGAGGGTTTCATAGAGGATGAGGTTATGGTTGTGTTAGTGGGTGGTTTTTAAATAAATGTAGATATTATGTCTATTATAGATGTGGAGAAGAAGGGCAAAAAATATTTGAGTGTCCACACTATCAAGATCAAGAAAGGAGGCAAGAAGATCACCCAAGAGTGAAACTAGTTGAGGCTGAGATAGAAGATAAAAATATTGAAGTTAAACCTATAGATGTTGGAGAGAATATCATGATGAGAAGAACCGTGATCATTCTAAGGAAGGAACAAGCGAAAAATAAATAAGGTGGTGATGCATGGCTACAATAGAACACTTTTTTGAACAAGATATACTTCAGGTGGAAAGGTATGTAATGTAATTATAGATGGTGGTAGTTGTGAAAATATGGTTTCTAAATAAATGATAGAGAAGCTAAATTTATAATGTGAGAAACATCTCAATCCTTATTGGATTTCATGGTTTAAGAAAGGGAATGAGGTTATAGTAGATAAAAGGTGATTAACCAAGTTTTATATAAGAAAAAGTTACAATGATGAAATATGGTGTTATGTTATTCTAATGGATGCCTACCATGTGTTATTAGGAAGACCATTTTAATTTGATAGGAAAGTAATTCATGATGGAGAAAAGAACAAATACATTTTTTTTAAAGGAGGTACAAAGGTAGTTTTGTTACCTCTTAAAGAGGAAGAGAAGACATAATGCATGCTCTATACTAAAAAATGTATCGAAGATAGGAAGGTAGCATGTTATTATTATGTATTAGTAGCAAAAAATTAAGAGACATAAATGGTGAAAAATAAAAATAGAAGCATCAAGAGTGTTGAAAGAATATGCAGATGTTATGCTTGATGAGTTACCATATGGTTTACCACCAAATAGATATATTCAACATCACATTTATTTGATTTCATGATCATCTCTACCCAATTAAGTAGCTTATCATATAAGTCCAAAATAACATACATAATTAAATTAAAAAGTTACCAAGTTGCTAAGAAATAAGGTGATAAGGGAGAGTATGAGTCCATTTGCAACACCAACATTGCTAACTCCTGAGAGAGATGGAGGATGGAGAAAGTGTGTGTATAGTATGGAAATTAATAAAATTATAATAAAGTATAGGTTTCTTATACCTCATTTAGATGATATGATATATGTGCTTTCAAGAGAAAACTATTTTACCAAGATTGATCTAAGGAGTGGTAATTGTCAGATTCAAATTCATGAAGGAGATGAGTGGAAAACTAAATTCAAGACTAGGGATGGCTTATATGAGTGGATGGTGATGCCATTTAGATTATCTAATGCACCTAGCACATCTATGAGAGTGATGAATAAAGTGATATGAGAATATATTGGTAAGTTTATGGTTTTTTGTTTTGATGATATTTTGATATTCAATAAGACTAAAGAACACTTACATCATTTGGGAATGGTAAAGGATTTATTAAGAAAGGAGAAGTATGCGAATTTGAAGAAGTCTAGGTTCATGCAAAATAGTTTGATATTTTTAGGATTTGTAATTTCAGAAAATGGTTTAAGAATGAATGAAGAAAATATCAAGGCAATTGTTAAGTGCCCTATTTGAAAAAGCATTACAAAGTTAAGAAGTTTCCATGGTTTAAAAACTTTTTACATAAAATTTATTAGAGTATTTAGTAGTATTGTGGTACCATTAACAAATTACATGAGAGGGAAGGAATTTTCATGGAATAGAGAAGCCATAGAAATCTTTGAGTTTTTGAAGAATAAGATTATAGAAAGATTAATTTGAGCATTACCAGATTTTAACAAAGTGTTTGAGGTTGATTGTGATGCTTCATTTGTGGGAATTATTGCTATGTTTGGTGAAAAAGAAAGCCAATAGCATATTTTAGTGAGAAATTGAATGAGGTAAGAACAAAGTATTCTTCATATGATGTTGAAATTTATGAAATTGTACAAGCATTAAGATATTGAAGGCATTACTTGGTGTTAAGGAATTTATCCTATTTTATCTCATGAGGATTTGAAGTATGTGAATAAACAAAAGAAGTTGAATAGTAGGCATGAAAAGTGAGTTTATTTATAGTAGGGATATACTTTTGTGTTTTAGCATAAATTAGGAAAATAGAATGAGGTAGTTGATGTATTGAGAAGGAGGGTCACATTACTAACTACTATGGTGAGTGAGCTAGTCAGATTTGAAGCTATCAAAGAATTATATGATACTTATCAATATTTTGGTAAGGTAGTTGAGTAGTGTAGGAATCCATCAATAGGTGGGATAGATGTTATTCATGATGAATATATTATACATTAATGTTATCTCTTCAAAGGGAAACAATTATGCATTCCAGTTGGGTCTCTATGAGATAATATAATAAGAGAATTATATAGTGGTGGTTTGGCTAGACATTTTGGTAAGACAGACAATAGCTTTGGTGGAGGAAAAGTATTTTTATCTAAAGACAAAAATATATGTGATAAGGTATGTTTCAAGGTACAAGATATGTTAGGTGGATAAATGACATGCACAAAATACTAGACTATACATGTCATTATCAGTTCTAAGAGGACCATGGACATATTTTAGTATGGATTTTGTGTTGGGATTACCAAACACACACAGAGGTAATAATTTAATTTTTTTATTGTAGATATATTTTATTAAATAGTTCATTTCATTATATGTAAAAAAACCAATGATACCACTAGAGTTACAAAATTATATTTTAAATAGATTGTGAGATTGAATGGTGTTCCAAAAACTATTACTTCAGATAAGGACACATAATTTGTAAGTTATTTTTGGAGGACTTTGTGAAAGAATAGGGGTACTAAGATACAATTCATTAGTGCATATCATTTAAAAATAGATGGATAGGTAGAAGTTGTGAATAGGAGATTGGGAAACTTTTTGAGATGCCTAGTAGGAGAGAAGCCCAAGGAATGGGTCTTGGCTTTACTACAAGCTGAGTTTATATATAAAGATTTAGTGAATCGATCAATAGCAAAGTCACCATTTCAAATTATTTATGGGATAAATCCTATGATTATTTTAGATTTGGTATAATTATCAATTGCAGATTGAATTACTGATGATGTAGAAGCATTTCTAGAGCATATGTAGTAGTTGTAGAGCATATGCAATAGTTGCAAGAAAGAGTAAGAAGAAAGTTTTAGGAGAGTAATGTGAAATAAAAAGCATCAATAGATGCCAATAGAAGATACAAGGAATTTTAAGAATGAGATTTGGTAATGGTTTACTCAAGGAAATAAATATTTTCAGAAGGCACATACAACAAGTTGAAGTACTAGAAAATTGAACCATGCAAAATTGTGAAAAAAATTGATGACAATGCTTATGAGGTGAGTTTACCATATAATTTTGATATATCTATAGTATTTAAAGTTTAAAATTTATATTAATTCTATGGAGAATAAGGTCAAGGTGCTGAAGATGAAGATGAAGAAGTAAACTAGAAATAACAAGTTTCAAAGAAGAAGAAGGAAAAGATAGTGCAAGTTTTGGATATGAAGACAATGAACATAAGGCCAAGAAATTATAACAGGTATTTGGTGCAGTGGGAAGCATTTAATAAAGAATAAAACATTTGGATTAAAAATAGGAGATAAATAAGATTGATAAATAAAAATGGCAGCAATATAATTAGACCAATTGACATAAGCTAAGTTGTTTTCAACACAAGGAAAATGATGCAAAAAAAGTAGGCCAATATTTTGGAGGCCATAAATTTTGACCCATATCTCTATTTGAACTCTTCCATGTGAAAAATGACCATCTCAAAAATTTAGTTTCTGTCTAATATGCCCCATCCATTAGAGATGATTTTGATATTTTTCATAGGCCATACGTGATCTTGTAAGGGTCCAAAATTACCTTTTAATGAATTTTATGAGAAATTTCTATTTTTAGAAATTGTATATCTTTAAAACCTTATGTCAACTTCATTTTAATTTCATACCATAAGCTAATTTTAGTGTTTACAGTTTTTTGGGAGATTTTTAGAGCTATGTGTGCTTGCATGTGAAACTTACTATAAATAGAAATTACTAAAATTAGATATTTCTTTAGATTTTAGTTTTTTTTCAAAATTTAAGTTGAGGCTTATTTAAGCATGTTTTTTATTTTTAAATATTTCAAGTCATTAAATACAAATCATACTAGTTATTATTTCATATCTTGGCCTATTGGTAATTTTATTATGTTGATAGTTTTTTGGTTCATTAGTTCTTTCTAAGGATTTTTTTTTAAAAAATGGCATAAAGTACTATTTATAATCAAATTTAGGGAAAAATGCATCTGACATTATGTATCATAAATAAGTTAATTTTTTAAATAAATTTTAAAAAATGTCATTTTTTTTTTTATAAATTGAAAGTTGAAGTTTAATTTGACTATTTTAAATTAATGGTTTAGAATAGTTACAATATATTTTTGGACAATATTTTTTATATATTATAAATTAAACAATATTTTGGAAAATAGTAAAGTATCAAATATTATTATAATTTAAAATTTTATATATAATTTGTTAGGTTAAAAATCAAGAATAATATTATGGTATACATATATAAATTTAATTTAAAGGAATTGGCTTTGAAAAATAGTAGTTTAGAAGGGTATATATCGAGGAATTAATATTTAAATTTTATAATTATTGGATATATGGAAACTCAAATCACTTAATCATTTGTATGACAAGATATTATTATTGCTCTTTCTTTTCCATGTTTTTACTGAGTTGAGCATTCTATATTTTGTAATAAACTTCCTAGTGAATGGTTCAGTTCATATATGTAGATGAATTCTTCTATAGGCATGTACATTGATTAATCATAAGAGATTAACTTTTAAGATTACAAGTTGTCTTATTAATCATGTTTTATAATTTCGATGGGAATAATTAAGATTTATTGGATTTATAGAAATATATATCCCTAAATCATTTGCATGTAATTAACTAGAAAATTAAATGAAATTTAAAAAGTTGATTAATCTTGACAAAAGTCTACAAGGGTTTATATGTTTGATCAACAATTCATCAAAATTTATGAAATTATGTCAAGTGTTTGCACAAATGATACTTGACATATCTTCATCAAATTTGACAAAGCACTTGTTTTGAAGCACAAGAGATGGATTATACTTTAATATTTATTTTTAATGTTTGAAATAAAATAATGGGGCACTAATACCATGTCACCATGGGTACGTAAGGCAACCCTTTTTATAGGTATAAACATAACTTATTTTGAAGGTGCTTAATTTGATTTAAATTTCAAATTAATATTTTTTTATCTCTATTAAGAGCTATATACCATCTTGAAACAATTATTGTAGCATTTATGAATTTTGAAATATGTAATATATACAACTTTTTTTGTTCAGTAGACTAGTTGGGTGCAAATACAACCATATAATGTAATGGAAAAATAAAAGGATCTTAAACCCAATATATTTACTTAACACTTGAAATGAGTGTAAGTCATTTTTTATTTCAGTGGATATAAGTTCTAATACATTTACTAGTTCAATTTCATGTGAAATTGATTTATAATATGGTTTTTACAATATATTGAAGTATATGGAAATGTACAAGTTGTAATTTATAAAAAATAAGCTTGAAAAGATATACACTACGTCTTGGTTCATAAAATAATTAATGGAAAGACATTGAATTAATTACAGTAATATATTATATGAAATGGATATGTGAACAAGGAAGAAAGTAAATCATATTCCATGATTTTGATTAAATGGATAAGTTTAAAGATGCACGTCTCTTACTTAGAATAATTGGTTAAACCAAACCTACCTTGCATGTGTAGGTGAAGGATGTAATTCTAGAGTTGAGACTTAGGTGAACCTTATAAAATAAAAATGGAATACTTAAGAACTTGAAATATTGGATTATTATAGATTAAAGTAAAAAAATAAAATGAATAAGTCAAAGTAGAATTTAATGGAAATTGATGTAACATTAATATGAATGAAATTCATTGACATTAAAGAGAAATAAAAATTAAAGACAAAGTGCGGTCATGTTGTACTTCATCTCACTTGAATTAAATAATACTAAAGGATAAAAATTGAATTATCATAAATATGTAAATCTAGATAGTCAACATAAATGTTAAAATAAGATTTGTCTAATAGGCTAGATCTATCTAAATAGTACTAGCTAATTATTTGGTAAGCTGTAAGGTCAAGGTAGTTTAACAAACATGAGATCCTATCAATAAAGTTCCTAAATTAAGGAATTGAATGGAATTTGATGTAACATGACCATGCCTATAATGGTTAGTATTAATAATATAAGGTAAAAATGAGTTGTAACTTGACAATTTTAGATAAAAACTCTTCTCCTTTATGAGAGCTTTGTATCATGTGCTCAAAGGTATACATACCTACAACATTGACGAAGTTATAATATTAAAGAAACCTGAGCATTTTTAAAACAAAATTAGAGGATTATTAATTGAACTTGAAAGATAATTCTTGATGTAAGGATTTAACTAATGGATCATAAATGGGAAGCAAGAGTGGCCTTTCTAACTCCATTGATAATGCTATATTTTATTAAGGTAATGACATAAGTGAGCATTGAAAAATGATATGACTATGTAATTTATAAAAACCCTCTGATTGGGTACTGGAGATAAGAAAAAATATTTATTTATTTATTTATTTTTCATATTATATCCCAGTTATAACATAAAGAACAAATTATTAGATTAAAATTAAAATTAAATCAAATGTGAAACTAAATTCAATTATATAAGTGAAGGACATGTCTAAATGATTTATCTTCCAAATAACAACAATGATTTAACTTCTACAAACTTTCTTTATTAGGTGATAGACATTAAGTCTTAGCAATGACCTTCATGATCATGATTTCTGTATTGGATACAACCTATGGTTTTCAATAAGGATTTTGACTTCACAAATAAGGATTGATAATAGAAATACTTTACCTAGTTTGGTATTATTATAAATAGACTTCCCATATATGAAGTTTTGGATAACATATTTGTTTAGGTAAATAAAGGTCCATAATTCCATATCCCACATATAAATGTTTAAGAAGATAATATATCTACTAAAATAAATACCATCAATGATTCTTTAATTAGTTATTCCCATGATATCCATAATTGTTAGATAATTGTGATCGATCATTAAATGGATAAATTATTATGGTTAGAGACAAAACAAAATTATGAAATCGACTACACATAAATTCAATAATCTTTCAATGAATATTGGTCATAGAATATTAGGCACTACTCATAACCAAAGATGAATCAGCTCATATAAATACTTTTAGGTTTCAAGGGGTGAGCTAAACCAAGCAAACTAATGTTAATTATTCCATTATTAATTATATAAATATCTTCCCATGGACCAAAACTAGAGTAAATATTAATGCTTATAAAGGTAAGGTATACCAAACAACTAACAAACATGAATATTTCCCCTCTCACCCCACTCAATTTAATAGTAGCTACCAGAGGACTCCATTAAGTAATGGATATTTATCCATCTACTAAAAGTTTCTAATTAATCACGTACAATAGGCATACATTCAACACACACATAGATTGGAAAATTTCCAAAGAGAAACAAATAGTTGTTCAATCATTTCTTGTTCCCTTCTTTAATTACTAAAACAATATAAGCAAAACTCCATAGCCTGTTAAAGAAGTTTAAAATATATCTAACCCATGGTATGAATTATTCATGACATAGTACCTAATAAACTATTAGTTAACTTTATGGCTACACTTCTAACAAGATAATCACATATCTTAGGTGTGCCACTTTGATAATCAAAATATAATTTATCATTATCATGTTAGACATGAAAAACATGAATGATAAGGTTTATCCCTCCAATTATTATTCATTATTTTCATAATATATATTCCAATTAAAATATGTACATTTAGATAGGCTACAATATCCATTTCAATGTATTATAATGATATCATAATATAAAAAAAGATACAATAACCAAGTAAGATATAAAAACCTCAGTTAAAACAATTATTGATACAAGAACACTATAATTCATTCAAGAACTTAAAATATTATAAAAAATTTGGGTTAATTATTTAGATAACAATTTTTTGTCATATAAGTAAAAAAATACTCATAATTAAATCTAGATTTAGATGGTGGTCCATAATAGCAAGGCACTCAAAGTAATTTTTTACTTGTATGTTGTAATGATAGAGAAATAGATTAGAAAATGTTGGAAAAAATTCATATCCTTCTAGATAAAAAACTAATATATTTAAATTTAAACCCAACAAGGAAATTTAAAATAGGTATTTAATAAGTAGTCAAAGAGATTTAAAGTAAACTTGCCTACATTTAAAACATAAAACTAAACATAATCAAGAGGCATTTCATTTTTTCATAATTATTAGATGAGGATATAATATATTCTCACTTCAACCTTTATTTATATAATTACAAAAAATATTACCTACTATCTCATGTTGTGTTATCACTTAGATTACTTAATAATTTTAACACTAACATTGTGCAAGCACATAGAAAACTAGATTTAAATATAATTTTTACACCAATAAGGAAACATTCCAATCAACCCACTATAATTTAACATGCAATTTTTTTTATCTATTTAATGAATTTTTAAATTCTTGTAAGATTTATAAGATACAAGATCACTCCACTAATGCATAATAAATAGTATATTCCAAAGTTCATAAGATCTCCTTGTAATATTAGATCAAACGTTATAACTATAAAATTTATTATAAAATGCATGAAGACATAGCTATTCAAATAGATATATCTAACCATATAACATTATAAAATAAGAGATTCATCATAACACACAAATGATAGCATCATTTGTTAATCAAATAAAATATTGAATTCATTCTAACACACAAGTAAAACACACCTATCCTAGTTTCCACAATAGAAAACATACAAACCATGCATTGACCAATGAGATACTCACGAGCCTTACTTAAAAAATTATATTAAAATTTTTAACACAAAGATTAACATTTATACCCATAGTTATCATTAAAACCCTCATAATACAGATAATCCCATTAGTGCAGTTATTTATTTTAGTCATAGTCTATCATGCATCAAACAATAATATACATAAATTAAATCAATAACTAATTCATTGGAAGGCTTATACTATATTGTCAAGTGCAATATTTTTAAGCAAATAAAGTGGTTCAAATATAAATTTATCAAATACACAGATATAATCAGCTATACCAACAATAAAAATTTGTCCAAGATTGAGCCACGATAATTAATATAAATAAAATCATTTTTTAAAAGGTCATTTCAATAAAAAATTATGTTTCTCTTGTATCTAGTTACCATGGACAATAAATATATTTATGCTTATAATATTATTACCACAATTATATCAGTGTAACTAAACTTCACAATAAATCTTTAGAACAATTACACTTTAAATGTAAAGATTTCAAGTGAACTAAGTAGTTTGATAACAATCATAGAGTAAAGATCAAACATAATTTCATACTATTGTTTACTATACGTTCCACTATGTCAAACAAGAAAACTAATTGCACTCATGAAAATATTAGCAATAACCCATTAATACAAGAACAAAATATGTAGAGATTAATTTTACAATTCTAACAAATACACTATAGTCATGCTCCAACAAAATATTAAACCATATTTATATTTAACATGATAACATACAATTGATGCATTATAACAGACCTTACTAAGGACTTTCCCCCAATATTATTTGATTAATAATTAATAGAACATAAAAATAAATTACTATTGAGATTAAAAATGAATACATTCCATGATATTCAATACTTGAATCAAGTATACAATATAACACCATTTCATTGAGGTATTTCAATAGACAATTCATAGTGATCCATCATTGAGGCATTTTCATAAACAATTCACAACCATCCATCATTTATTAATTTTGATAAACAATTCATAACCATCCATAATTTAAAATTTTTGACAAACAATTCACAACCACCTATAGTTTAATTTTTTTGACCAACAATTGTGAACCATTCATCATTGGGATTTTTTTTATGAAGATAAAATACTCTTACACATTATAAAATCACAACTAATAATTACTCATTCAAAGAGAAACCACTATGGAGTATATCTAATGCACAAAACTAGAAATCATGAAACCATGCATAATAGTCCACAATGAAGTATATTCATCCATTTAAGTAATAATGGATAAATAAATTGTTGAAAAAATAAATCAACCTTTTTTTCATGCATTATAATTAGGTTTAGAGGGGATTGATATGTTTAGGACAATGCACAATTATTTAATCCCTAGACATGCCATTATACCCTACACACATACTAGGTAAATGCATATGGGTCTATGTTGAAACCCAAATTTATATATCCTAGGGTGTACCATGATTGTTATAAGAAATAAATTTTTATAAACTTAACCAAAGGAATAGATATGTGCCTGAATGGAGTACATGAGGTTTTTTTGCCCTTGTTTACTCCTACCATTCCCATGTGTAACAAAGGCCATGCTCCATTTTTACTCCATAGCTACCTACAATCCGTATTTTTATTTTATACACACATTTATGAGAGAACACCATTACTTCCCTTATGATCTCTTTCTCCATCCTCAAGGCATGCTAGAGTCCAATACACATGCATTATTTTTATGCCCAAGGAAAATGTGTAGAGTCTCTCATCCCCCAAATATTACATTCTTGTTTTTAAACTAAATACCACCAAAAAATATCCATGACCTTTCAAACCCTTATCATACCTTTTCCAAAACCCAAGATAAATAGTATTTTAATAATTATAAGCTTCATTATAAAACATATTCATTTTTCCATGCAATAGTTAAAGTATTTTGCAATGCCAAATGGAAGATTTAATAATAACTAATGAATTTACTTAAACCATGGAAAATTCCCTCAACCACCATGTAAAATTAGACTAAGTGAAATGATTTGTAAGAATATTAAACATATTCAAGGTTGGGTTATCAATATATCAAAGGGACAATTAGCTTAATGATAATGATGTGCCCCCGTTAACCTCAAAACATCACAGTTGGATCTATAATATATATTTATACCATTGAGTACACCCCCTAATTTACCTAATTGAGTATACCCTAATTAATCTACCTACTTGGATATTCATAACCTGATTGAATACCTAATCCATATCTTGATCTTGAGTATGACCTACCTAAATTCCTAAACCATATCTTGATCTTGATTGTGCCCTACCTAACATTTTTACTTAAATATAACCTACCTACCTATCCTAATTTCTATACCTACTTGAGTATTCATTTATTAATTGGTTTATTTACTTGGATATGTCTTTCCTAGTTGACTATGCCCTAACTAATTAAATACCCAATCAATATCTTGATTTTGAATGAGTATCTAATCCTATACATATCTATCTTACTTGAGCTATGTCTTTAAAGGAAAGGAGGCATTATCATGCTTGAAAATCAGCATAGGGGAAGTTATTGGATGAAGGGATAAATAATAAGGATAATTATCAATGTATGATTGAAAAATAAGATATTAGATGTTATAAATACATATATAAAAGAGAGGGGGTATTGATCGAGTCATATCCTAAAAGGATAAGTGAATTATCAACTATATAGTGAAAAGAGTGACTAGGTATGATTATGAAAAATGATTGAAGGTGGATTCCTAAATAGATTATGGTATTTTTAATTAAAAATTCTATCAATATGCATAAATCCCTACCTTGTAACATCCAACTGGTAGCATACATATAGTCATGATAAATTCACTCATTTATGAAATCTAATGCATGTCTATTAGTATATGTATGTATGTAGTCACTCATACATGAAATTTACCTATAGTCATGATATGATAACGTATACTTGAAATTAATGTTGATATTCACCCTAGTATACTCCATTTAAAATAGAATGAATCAAAAAACCATTCAAAAGTTATCTTAAAAAAATACAGTTTAATAAAAAATAAATGTTATATAAATGGGTAAATCCATGCATTCTTCAATTCCAATCTCACACATTATTCCAAAGTTTCATAGAAGAAATTCATATTCTAGCATTTCAAAATCACACAGGACACTATCACTACTATAATCACAATCACAACCACTATGATTTGGGTTGACAAACCACATGGATAGAGGGGTTTATGATTATAAATCATCATCTATCATCATCATTAATCTTTGTAACTTATCCATCATCATTCATCATAACCATTAATACCTATTTTATATACATTCATCATCTCTTATCATCCCTCATTACCCTTAATGACACTATCATTGGTCCTCATCATCACCCATCAACCATAGTCACTCTTGCATCAGTTCTCATTATCCCTCTTCATCCTTAATCAATACCTTAACATACCTCATCATCCATCATCATCCTCATCACTCATTAATGAACCTTCATCATCGTAATCTCTCCTTAATGGACCCTCATCATCCCTAACCATCCCTAGTCACTCCCATATTATCCCTCATCATCTCTGATAATCTATAATCAATCCCTCAATGGTCCTCATTATCCCTGATCACATCCTCATCAATCCTAAACATCCCTAATCATCCCTAATCAATCCCTTACCATCCATAATTTCCCATCATCATCTCTCATTTCCCCACATCATCCATAATCACTCCCTCCCAACCCTTATCATCCCTAATCACTCCCTAATCAACCATCATCATCCTTTATTATCCCTAGTCACTCCCTCATTAGACCTAATTATCCCTCATCATTCCTAATCAATCACTCATTCATAGTCATCATACCTCATTATCTCTAATAATTCCCTCATAAACCCTCATCATCACTAATCATGTGTAGTCACTCCCACATCATCCTTGATCATACCTATTCACAATCTCATCATCCTTCATTTCAGCTCATCATCCATAACAATTTTGTTTTCAGTTCTTATCACCTCTTATCACCCCTCATCATCCCTCATTATCCCTAGTCACTCTATCATCATTAGTTATCATATTTCACCATTTCTAATCACTCCCTCCTCATCCCTAATCACTCCATCATTAGAATTATTTATCCCTCCTCATCTCTAGTCACTTCCTCATTGGTTCTCATCATCCTTAATCACTCTCTCATCACCCATCATTATTAATGATCATGCTTCGTCAATCTATTATATTTCATTAGAAAATATATTCCTCATCAATGCTAATTTGATACGATGTTGGTAAGTGATATATTCTGAGCCTAAGTTGCATTTCAAGCTTCATTTGTATAGTAATCTTGAGTTATATTAAAAACTTGAGTTGTATTAGGATCCCAAGTTGCATTGGGAGCTTGAGTTGCATTAGGAGCATAAGTTACATTGGGATCTTAAGTTGGATTGTTATCTTGACTTACATTATGAGTCTAGTTTATATTACATTCTTGATTTTCATTAAGAATCTCACTTGCATTGTAACCCCAAGTTATATTAGGATACTGAGTTGCATTTCTAATTGTGCATTTATAAAAATGAGTTTGATTATCACAGGATCATTATGAGAATTGTGAAATATGTTTTAAATTATAATTATTATGGGGGAGGATGTTCTTTAAATGCCTATGTGAGAAAATAATTTAAAAAAAAAAATTGTAATTACCCCTTGATCCAAAATAAATGTTGGAATGATTTGTATACTCAAGTTTGGAAAGTAATTGTATGAAGTAAAACATGTTTCCTCTTTGATGAGAGATGAATTTTTATCTTGAACTTTGTTTTTCTTGGATTTGTGTATTTTGGTTTGTTGGTTTGGATTTCTTATTACTATATGAAAAGTGGAGATTTGATTTTTAGGTCTTTTGAGTTAATCTAAACTTTGGCATCATGCCACTATAAGGGTTGTTGATACCCTATTCCCAACTCACCCACCTAGTAATAGATGATTTTTCAGTTTTCCTTATGGTTTCTATATTTTACTTTCAAAACTTTTGGATCTCACCCCTTTGTTACCTTTGCTATAAATTTGTTGATGAGTGTAGTGCTTGTGTTAATTCCTTATTGGTATTCATATTTCATTAAGGAGGACGTGAAAGCCTACTTACATCCAAAATGCCTATGGATGGGTTATTTATTTTATATTTTGGTTACAAATGTTGAGAGAAAGGACTAGAGAATTTTATCTCTTCTTATGTTTGTGAGTTATTCTCAAATAATGTCATGAGATGTAAGTATACATTATCAAAATTTATCAACTAAATTTGTTATGAAACTTTTGCTCATTGTGTTGTACTTTTTGCACTTATGTCGGAATTATGATAAAAGGTGAAATTTTTTCACTCTGTACTATGATGATGTACTTTTGAAGTTTTAACTAAAACTTGGTTGTTGGTCCATCTAAGCCAAATGTGAATGTTTTGGAATTTTTTTTATGGGATCACACATCTCTTAGTAGCTTCTAACTATATGTTTTATCAATGTGCACAAGAAAATAATGGATTATAATGATGGAGTGCTTTAGAGTTTTGGGTTTTGGGTTTAGAGTTTATATTTTAGGGATTAGGGATTATGAGGGACTATGATAGATGATGATAACATGACTATGTATGATGATAAACTATGAGATATTGATTATAGATGGTGCGGGCCGATGAGGGCCAATGAGGGAGTGATTATGGATGGTGAAGAATAATAAGAATCAATGAGGGATAATGAGGGAGTGATTAGGTTGATGGATTTTAGTGTTTAGGGTTTTAGTGTTTGGGATTTATGGTTTTAGTGTTTAAATTTTACTATTTAGGGTTTATGTTCTAAGGGTTAAGGTTTAGGGGTTTGGTTTTAAGGGTATACTGTTTAGGTTTTATTGTCTAAGGTTTTATGAGTTAAAGTTAAGGGTTAAGGGTATAAGGGTTTAGGGTTTGGGATTTATTGTTCAAAGTTTTGATATTTTGTTGGTTGGGTTTGGAGTTTGGTGTTTTTTGGTTTTATGGTTTATTTTATAATATAATTTCATCCCTATTTTGGTTTTCAACCTTAATCTTATTCACCATTTATATGGTGCCACTTTGTCAAAATAGATGATGACTATTATGAATTTTACGATAACAAGGCCTTATTTGTCCTTATTTCTAGCTTGAGACTCTTTTACCCATTAATAAACCATAAAATCCCCTCTATTGACATATTCAATGGTATCTTTATAGGTATTAAATGGAGTGATAGATGGGGGTAGTATTGAGGAAATTATTTCATTAGGAAATTGGGGAGGTAGCTTTGAATAACTAGCAATAATTACATAATTATTTTATGGTGTTGTATCCACTAGAAATGTTGTTCATCTTGAATTTTTTTAAATCATCATAGTGGAGTAATGAATTGGAGTGGGTTGTGGTAATGACACTTCTAGTTGAGGGAATGGCCTTTGAAATAGATAGCCTAGTAGTTCATGTGCAAAGGCTAAAAAATATGTACTATGTTATAGGTGAAAATAAATAAATTAAAATCATGAGTCTAGTAACTTGAGTAAAAATATGCATGTTTTCCTGAATAGGGATTAATAGTCTTGAGTATACATCATCATCTAGTGCCTTATCCTCATGCTTTTCCTCTTCTTCTAGTAGCTTTATGTTTACAAATTCAACCTATTTTTGTTTTATTTATTCTGACTCTTCCACTTCAATTTTATTATCCTAAGCATTTTGATACATCTCTTGTTTTGATTCTTTCAAGATTTTAGTGCCTCTAGATTATTTACCTTCTTCTTCATATTCTTCACAAAGAGGAACCCTTCTATAAAATGGGAAACTAAATTCAATTATATAAGTGAAGGATAGGTCTAAATGATTTATCTTCTGAGTAACAACCATGATTTAAATTATACAAACTTACATGAATGGGTGATAGACATTAAGCCTTAACAATGACCTTCAAGGTCATGATTTATCTATTAGAGACAACCTATGCTTTGCAATAAGTATTTTGACCTTATAAATAGGGATTGTAACTAGCAATGCTTTATCTAGTTTGGTATTATTATATAAATAGACTTTACAGATATGAATTTTTAGATAAGAGATTTTTAAGGTAAAGAAAGGATCATAGTTTCATATACCCACATATAAATGGTTAAGAACATACTTAATCTACCTAAAATAAATACCATCAATGATTCTTCAATTATTTATTCCCATGATATCCATAATGTTATGAGATAATCTCGATTGGCCATTAAATGCATAAATTATTGTGGTTATAGACACAAAAAAAATTATGAAATAGACTACACATAAATTCAATAGTCTTTTAATGAATATTGGTCATAGAATATTAGGCACTACTCATAACCCAAGATGAATCAACTCATATAAATACTTTCAAGTCTCAAGGGGTGAGTTAAACCAGGAAACCCAATATCAATTATTTCATTGTTAATTATTTAAACAATCTTCCCATGGCCTACAACCAAAGTAAATATTAATGATTATAGAGGGAAGGTCTACCAAACAAGTAATAAACATGAATATTCCCCACCCACCCCCCTCCCCTGCGCCCCCACCCATTCACTTTAATAGTGGATGGTATATGACTCCCTTAAGTATGGGATATTTATCCATATATTAGTAGTTCATAATTAATTGCATACAATAGGCATACACCCAACACAAATGTAGATTTTAAAATTTCCAAATCGAAACAAATTGATGTTCATTAATTTTTTATTCCCTTCTTAAATTACTAAAATAATATAAGAAAAACTCAATAGCCTGCTAAAAAAGTTTAAAATTTATCCAACCCATGGTATGAATTATTCATGACATAGTACCAAATGAAATATGAACTAACTTTGTGGCTACACTTCTAATAGGATAATCACATAACATAAGAGTGAAATTTTGATAATCAAAATATAATATATCACTATCATGCTAGACATGAAAAGTGCAGAAGATAAGTTTTATCCCTCAAACTGTTATTCATTATTTTCATTATATATATTTCAATTCAAATATGTAAATTTTTATAGGTTAAAATATCCATTTTGATGTATTACAATGATATCAGCATAAATAAAAAGATACAATAACCAAGTAAGATTTAAAAACCTCAGTTAAAATACCTATTGATACAACAACACTAGAATGAGCTCAAGAACATAAAATCCTATAAAAAATTATGGGTTCATTATTCAAACAACAATTTTTTGTCATATAAGTAAAAAAAAAGTCATAAATAAATCTACATTTAGATGGTGGTCTATAATAGTAAGGCACTTAAAGTGATTTATTACTTGCATGTTGTAATGATAGAGAAATAGACTAGAAGATGTTGGAAAAAATTCATATCCCTATAGATAAACAAATAATATATTGAATTTTAAACCCAAAAAGGCAATTTACAATAGGTATTTAATAATTATTCAAAGAGATTTAAAGTAAACTCTCATACATTTAAAACATAAAACTAAACACAATAAAGATGTCTTTATTTTTTTGTAATTATTAGATGAGGAACCAATGTATTCTCATTGCAGGCTTTATGTATATCATTATAAAAAATATTACCTTCCATCTCATGTTTTTTTATCACCTAGATTAATTAATAATTTTAACACTAACACTATGCAAGCAGATAGAAAACTAGCTTTAAAATATAATTCTTATAGCAATGAGGAATCATTCCAATGAACCCAATATAACTCACCAAGGACAATTTTTATTTATTTTCTGAATTTTAAAATTCTCCTAAGATTTATAAGATACAAGATCACTCTGCTAATGCATAATAAATAAAATATTTCAATGTTCATAAGACTTCCTTGTAATATTATATCAAAGGTTATAACTATAAAATTTATTCTATAATTCATAGAGATAGAGATATTAAAATGGATATAGCCCACAATATAAGATGATTGAATAAGAGATTCATCATAACACACAAATGGTAGCATAATTTTTTAATCAAATAAAACCTTAAATTCATTCTGGCACACAATTAAAACACACCTATCCTAGTTTCCACAATAAAAAACATATAAAACATGTATTGACCAATAAGATACTCATGACTCTTGTTAGTTACAAAAATTTCATTCAATAAATTAAGCCCTTGTTAATAATTTATGACTAATTTTTTTGTCCCACTTCCTATTCTCAAGTGTTCATCAGAGGTCAAGTGTCTTGTTAATTTGGTCTTTACTAGCCTTTGGTCTATCAAAAGCCAAGTTGAATTCATGTTTGAGCACCTTAAGACCCTTTTTATAATTGCCTTAGCCTATTCCCTTTGATATAAATTCAAATTAGTGGGATAAATTTACATGGAAGTGCTTTAAATATACCATGGACTTAGTTTAAATTTTATACTAAGGTTTAGTCATGTTTATTAACAAGACCAAACATTAGTCTAAAATTCATATTTGGTTCCTTTTATTTACCATGGCTCTTGGTCCTTTTATCTATTTATTATAATTAATGCTTGGACCCTTTTTTATGAACATATCTTTGATTCCTATCCTAAAACTCTTATCATATTCATTTATGTACCAAGACCTTAGGCCTAGATTTTATACTAACTTCTTTGTTCGGTGAATTATAAATTCATTATTTTCATTGTACAAATAACCTAGTAGATATCAATCAAATGGTGTGCATTAACATGATGAAGATGATCCAATGGAGCATGATCAAAGATTAAAAATCAAAAGGACTCAAGACAAGCATAGATGTGCTAAGTGTTGATCTCGTAGGGTATGATTAAAAGTTTGAGGATGTTCCCATAAATTGATGGTACATAGTAAAACATACAGATTTAGATTGATGATACGTAATATGTCAAAATTTAAAGAAATCATAGGAATGAGTGAGAAGGTGATAAATTTCACCATTGTAAGAACCATGTTAATGTATCTAATGACAAGTGGGGGTTAGTAAGTCAAATAACCTATGAAGAGATGTGAGAAGGAAAAGTGTCAAACTCTCAATGAGTAACCAAGAAAATCAATGTTTCATAGTCAATGATGCATCTAGTAGATTGATGGTGTGAATGATAATAGACTTTTCAAAAGGTATGGGTCAAATGTAATATTGACATGTGTCACAATCATGATGAGATAGATATAAATTAATGGTCCACATTTATCCTACATTTAAGAGGATCAATGAAGTGTGTTTGATTTAGGCAATTGAGAGTAATGGTATGATCAAATAGTTTACAATTCAATGGGGCTAAAGATCAAATGAGAGGCTTACACATGATGTGAAAGTATCCAAGAAATGAAAAAATCATAGTGAATCCACAAAAATGCCAAGTGGTAGGATTTTGGATACACAAGTCAAGATCAATGGCTCATAAATAAGTCAATACCCAGAGACTTACTAAAATATCAATGGTGTGTATTTTATGTAGCTTCAAGATGGAAAGATAATGTGACATGTGTCTAGATTGAGTCAATTAAGCACTTTAGTCACTTTTGAGCCCCATGATTGCCTAGTTGCACTTGATGTGGAGTGCCATGTGTAAATATGAGGCCAAATTTAGATTAGGAGCTAAAATTGATAGGTCCTTCATGGTTAAGAGAGGAATCATAGTGTAGAAGAGAGTTTATGGTTCATTCTAAAGCATATTTTCTAAATGGATAATGAATCATTTTCTACCTCTACCATAACTAGAGAATTCCAATGCGATTATCATAAGCTAATGGGATCTCTTTGATGTAAACAAGAGGAAAGGAAGTTGTCTAGGAGGTTTTAGTTGTTTAGGCAAGTGGTCAAGGGTATCTCTAGGAAGTTACACATGAGAAAAAAATTTGTTTAGCTTCCACCAAAAAAGTACACATTCTAGATCATGTAAAAGGACATCTCCAGTCATGAAATCGAAGGGTTTGTTTCAAAATTTCATCATTGTTTATAGAGGTAGTTAGAGAAATTATTTTTCTTAAAAATGGATAAAGATTTTAGGCATGACAAGGAATATTTTTCCATCTAGGAGAATCTTGGGAGAATTTATAGGGTTGTTCTATATTTTTACAAATTAAAACTAATAGTCCTAGATTTGAAAGTGGTTCAAAATGTATAAATAGGGGGATTTGTCCTATATTCAAGGGTTGGTCATTTTTTTTGGTCTATATTTTCCTCTAATTTTAGGGTTTGTAAATTTTTGGAATCAATGTTCTGTGTGTTTTGCCTCTCTTTCTAAGGTAGTTACAATTGTATAGACATTAGCAAGCTCTAAGAGCATGTCCATATGTCTCCCTTATCCAACATGGAGAAAATACACCATTATTATCCCCATGGTAATATTTTGAAACTCTAATGTATGTAAGATCTATTTTCAAATTAATGAAAATATTTGTGGTTCTTTGTTATTTCTTGTTGATGAAGTGCAACAATGTGTTTTACAAGTTATGTTGATTATATATTTGGGTTTATGTTCATGATTGATTATCATTTTGAGCATACATCCAGATTATAAACCCCTTTTACATTATTTTAGGATATGTTATTGAATAACTTGTTAGGGCACCCTAGGTTTATGGAATTGACAGGGAAAAGTGTTTTAAAGCTTAGTTTTAGTGTATGTTCTAATATTTTAGGGATCATTTGTAATTTCCCATTATCTTGTATTTGAGTTATCCCTACATATTTGATAAGGATAATGTCATGAATATTTTAAGAAACCCTATTGTTTGAGAATCACCAACACACCACCACTCTTTTTATAATTAAAATATTATCCTACCCTATCCTAACCTATAAAATAATACACACTTGTTGTATATCATAAGTTTTATTTGCCTATAAAATTCATAAGATATTTCTTATATAACATGCATTTACATCTTGTCCTTCAAGGATTAGCATTGAAATATTTTTTTCATCCCCTTGTTATTGAAAATTCTTTAGAATGAAGTTTGTAGGAAATTTTATATCTATCTTCAATAGAATTTATGTGACCTAGTGCATTTATGCATTTTGTGTGATAAGCCTTCCCAAGTGGAGTGCGTAAGTTTGGTTGTACCCTATTAATATTTTTGTCTCTTTATGTTGATAATCCCTATGGAGGTTGAATTATAGAATCTCACCTATGAGAAAACTACCCCATAGGTCCTCTCACCTTGGTTCTTGTAGAGATACAATTAGCAGGGAGCTAACCATACCATCTATTGGTGCCTCTCAGTCACTTTCTCAATTTGGTATATTATAAATACCAAACCCTCCCCTGACTATAATGACATACTAGCATGTTTATCATCTTTATTTTCCATTTTATTAAAGTGTGCAAGGTTGAGCGATAAAGGTGTATGAATGGGAACCAACACCTTGTTTACATTGTTTCTAGGGATAGAAAAGACACCTTTGGCACCTATGTTGTTGAGGACTCTTGTAGAGATGTGTAAGTAATTAAATTTGGAATTTATATACCTATATTTGTTCTTTTCTAACTATCTTTGGTTCGTTAATGTTGCACAACTTGCTGGCATCATTGTTGGGGACTAAATTAAAGTCTTAGTTACTTGTGTTGTCAAGGATTATTGAAGAGAATTGTAATTTTTTAATGTTGTGAAGTTTTCTATTTTTATTTTCTACATTTGGACTATATTGGCCATCAACACTGCACCACTCCACTTGGGATGTGATAGGAATTGAAATATTGGATAATTTCACTTCTACTAAGTTTATTGTAAAGAGCTATTAAAATTACATGTTGGAAGGTATTATATCCCTTTTAAATATTATTCTAAAAATTTTAGTGTATTTATGCTATTATCTCATTGCCAAATTTATAAAGTATGGTTTTAACATGTATCACAATCAATGTGTTAATAGTTATATTCTAGATTTTTTATTCTAGTGGTGAATCCAGTTTTATCATCTAGTTTCAAGAAGATCAATGACTATTTTGAATATTTTCATTTTAGATTTGAGTGTTCTTTCTTGTTTGGAAAGATGGAAGGATTGAAATCATCCTTCAAAGGTGACTCATCTAAGAAACCTATTTTTCCCTTACTTATTTATCAAATAAGAGGGAGACAAGATTGGAGGCTCGTTGAAGGGCAAGGTTTGGCTACTAAATAATATATAGATTGCCAATATCTTGATAATATTGATATTATGTTTATCTTCCCATTATAAAATACTTTCATAGCTCCTTTAGTCACTGTAAAACTTATAATCATGATTATTATCTAGATCCTTCTCAACTAGATAAATCCCCTCCTAAGTGTGATCCATTAAGACCCTTTCATTCACCTCTTGGCATCCCTTTGCTAGTTATTCTCAAAACTATAATTAAAATAATCATGAGTAATATGGACCCAGATGAGGATGATGGTCATGTATTCCACATTCTTAGATTCAAGCCTATCAATTTTGATCGCATAAAAGGTTATCCAAATTAAGTCTTAAATGAAGTAAGGAAATGCCTTCCAAAATTCCAAGGGAATAATGAAATGAGTGGTGATCAACACCTGAGGGATTTTCACAAAATCATTGAAGATTATGAGGTTGAGCATGAGGATGTTTGCATTAAGTTATGCATGTGTTATAAAATATGCATGTGAGAGGTTCAATTATCATCCCTATGGATGCATTGATTCATGGCAAGAAATGAGGAAAGTTTTTAGAATTAAATATGGGTATATAGTTGATCCAAGGTTCTTTTTGGATTAGTTTTAAAAAATCAAAAATAATCCTAACAAGTGTATGTAGGACTTCAATACATGGTCCAAAAAAGTTATGATGTGACTGCCTGAGAACATAAGGCCTATTGATATATTATGATTGATAAAATATTATGATGCCTATGATAAGAAATCTACATATTACTTGTAGGACAAGGCTCTCACAAACTTGTGGTTGGAATTCAATAAGGCCATCTAAATTGAGAACAACATAAAGGTTGTGGGAAAGCCCATGAATAAGTGGGTTAATGTAAAATTGGTCAATCTTAAAAAAACATAGTCCACTAAGAATGTCAATCTTGAGGAGATGATTTAGAATCTCACCCATGCTATCAAAGAAATGTCATACAAGCTTGTTAGGGCTAAGAAGGGGATCCCTCATGCGTCTACCAGTTAAGATATGAATCGAAATATAAATCAAGCACAAAGGGGTCCTAATTTCCATAATTGAGATAATGATAGAGGGAAGATGATTGAACATGATGAAAGAATAGATAGACATCAAAATTGAGGGGATTTGAAAGAAGTGTCTAATCTGTTAAATGCCAAAGTGAATGCAATAGGTTGGGATAATGATATTGATTGGTGTGAAAAGTGCTTCCTTCCACATCTTCTATGTGATGCATTTGAACTGATTGATGAAGATATAGATGAACCTGAGTTTTTATCATCTTGTGATGAGAAAATTATTTTGAATTGTCAAAGTCCCTAAAGCAAGATATTCACCTCCATAGAATTGATGAGTGTTGTTATTATTAATCAGTTTTGAAGTGTGGTACAAAAGGTATGTGTCTCAACATGAAATTTTTCTTGTGAAGTTAATATGACATAGGTATATAAACTACCTATTCATGATTTTTAATTTTTAAGATCAATGATGACTAAAAAATATGATGGAAGAATTCCATTAGTTGAGGATAGGTAGATACTAATTAATGTAGTAGTTACTCATGAGAAAGAAAAGTACTTGAGAAGTAGGAAACCAATTGTTTCCCCTCAAGACACTACACCTACAAATCCAAGGTCATGGGATGCAAGTAAGGAAGTTAAGAAAATAATGAAAGTTCTTAATAATTCCAAACTAGTACCCATCTCCCATGTTTCCAAGCCTAGAGGTGCTCCCTCTAAAAATAAAATACCTTTGATATCTAATATTCCTAAGGGTGTGAATGATGTTAGACAAAATCCACCTTTAAAGGTTCTTACTAAACATGTAAATCCATCCCAACCTACTCCAATTTAAACCTTAAGTGATTGTATTATAGTTGAAGGTGTTGTTACCCTTCCACCAAATACTCCTCTTCTTCAATATATTATATGTGATATGGCCTAAGTTATGAGCCAACTAATGCCACTTGTTGAATTATTAAGAATACCTGAGAATAGGAAGAGGTCATTTAAATACTTGGAATTTGGTGAGAAGTTAGCTGCAAATGAAATTTATTCACCCCAAACACCCCCAAAAAGCGATGAATAATCTAAAGAGGTTGTTGAAATCACTTTGAAAGTCTATTTGGGGACTACAGTAGAAGAGAGTCAACTGAATGTGGATCCATTTTATACAACATTATTGATCAATGGTCTTATTGTCCATAATTACATGTTTGGTTCTGGTGCTTATTGTAATTTAATTCCCCTAGGTGTCTTAAATGAGCTCAAAGTTGAGACTACATTATCCTTTAATAAGTGTTATACCATGGACTCATAAGAAGTTCTAGTTGTTGGAAAAGTCAAGGAGTTGGTAGTGTATTCAGGTAAGTATTTGAATATGGATGTGGTAGTTGTGGACTGCCCACCTAAGTGGGGGATATTTTTGTCACGTAAATGGGATACTAACATGGGTGATAGTGTATAAATGGATTTTTTCTATGCCACTATTCCATTAGAGGGTAAGATGGTCAAACTTTATAGAGAGCCAAAAATGTTACATGTAATTAGAGATCCAAAACATGCTAAAAAGAAGTATTGTACATAGATGTTGGGTTTGGGATCTTCATTGGGTGTTGACACTAATTAATAACCTATTGCTATTTATGTTGAACTTAATAGTGAAGGCACAATTTGGAAGGTGTGTTTTGATGAGGCTTCCTCCAATATTAGAAATCGATCAGGGGTTATATTATATGACCTAAATGGTAAGTGTTTTAAGTTGTCTTTTTAGCTATCCTTTGAGTGTACTAATAATACAAATGAGTAAGAGGCAATATTACTTGGTTAATTGATTGACTATAGATGTAATTAAAATCTTGATTGCTATAGTTGATTCCAAGATAGTGGTAAAGCATGTTCATAATGATTACACTACTAAAAAATAAAAAGTTGAAATAATATCATAATGTTATCTTGGATTTGTTTAAATTATTTGATGCATTCAATCTTTTTTATCATGATAAAAGTTTTAAAGAAGAAGATGAAAAAATTGTAGGGCTAGGTGCTCAATTTGACATTACAAATACAAGCCCTCATTATCAATATTAAGTTGAAGTGCTTGTTAGGCCTTTAATCCCAAAAAATGTTCATCACTGGAAAGTATTTGATGATGATGAAAAAATTAAGAGGTTTCTTAATTGTGAACCTGAGTTCCTCAATCAACTCATAAAATTAGAATCTATGGATTATGTTTGTGACATAAAAGAAACCTTATTTGGGAACAAAATTATCTAGTTGAAGGAAAACATGCTCCCTAAAGGATTGGTAAGTTTATAATTGTCTTTTGATGGAGTGTATAGAATCAAGACTCAAGATTAATTTATTTCAAAGGATGTGACTTAGTGTAATTTGTGCTATCATGAGAATCTAAGGAAGGTTTGGATGGGTACTCACCTAAGTGAAGATGAGAAGTAGGTTTACATGCAACTATTAAAAAAGTACTAGGATTGTTTAGCATGGTCTTATTTTGAGTTGAAATCACATAGGGAAGACTTATTCTAACATGTCATCCAATTATAGGCTAATAACAAGCCTTTCAAGTAGAAACAAAGATTTATTAACCCAATTTTGGATAGTAAGATGTGGGATGAGTTAAATAAGCTATGGTCAGTGGTATCATTTAGCCCATCAAGTATTCATCATGGGTTGTAAATTTAATCCCTATGAAAAATAAAAATGATGGCATCTACTTTTGTGTGGATTTATTAAATTTGAATAAAGTTTATTTAAAATATAATCATCCCCTACTCAATATGGATATCCTATTGCAAAGTGTTATAGGATCAGAGATGTTGTCCACATTAGATGGCTTCATAGGATATAACCAAATTTGGTGAAGGAATTTGGGAGACCCAAGATCGCATTTAAAATTTCTTGTGTCACACATGTATATAAGAAGATGCCTTTCATGATAATGTATTCTAGTATAATGTTTCAGTGAGCTAAAAATGTTCATTTTTTAAGGATGATTAAAAAGTTTATAGTTATGTATCGAGATGATATTACTATGTACTCCAAGACTAGAGAAGAACATTTGGAGCATCTAGAGAAAGTGTTGATCAAATATAGGGAGTTTGTAATTTCACTTAATCTAAAAGAGTAACACTTTAGAGTAAAAAAGGACAAGTTGATAAGACATAATTTCCAAGGATGGTGTCATGATTGACCCTGAGAGGGTATAAGTCATTGAAAAATTGCCTATACTATAGTCCAAGAATAGAATTCAGTCCTTATTTGGACAAATTAATTTTTAAAGGAGGTTTATGTCCAACATTGTAGAGATCACTTTTCCTATTACTTATATGCTAAAGGCTCAAAACATAAAGTGGGAGGAGAAGGTTGTGTAGATGTTCAATGACATCAAGGGAACTTTAAAGTCTGCTCTTATTTTGGCTAGTCTTGATTACACTATGTTGTTTCAAATATTATCTTTTGCATCATATAATATTATTTATACTATCCTTTTATAAAATAATGAAGATGGTCATGAACAACCTATAGCTTTCTCCAAAAAATCTATGCAAGGTGCTGAACTAAATTACACCATCATGGAAAAATAGGCCTTCACTCTCTTGAAGGTTTTTAAAGCATTCAAAACTTATATTTTGAGTTCAAAGATTGTTTTTTATGTTATTCATACCATGGTGAATGAAATTTTGACTTAGACTAAAGTACCTAGCAAGAGATGTAGATGGATCAACAAGTTGTAAAAGTATGACATGGATACTCATACCACCAAGTTAGTGTGAGGGATCAGCCTAGCTAAGCTCATGGTTAAGAAAAATTTGCAAGCTATTGACGTAAACACTATTATTTTTAGTGTTCATGATTCATTGAGTCAACTTGACTTGTATCCATGGTATAAATACATTGTCTATTACTTGAAAAATCTAAATTGTCTACCTGACTTGGATAAAAATCAAAGAAGAAATCTTTAGCTTATTTCCCAAAAGGACATCTTGAATAAAAATGGAATTGCATGAAATAATATAGATGGGTTTCTCCTAAGATGCATAATATAATAAAAAACTATTGACCTTATTGAAGGCTTCTATATTGTATTATGTTATGGATATCTTCCACCTAATGTTATAACTCATAAAATTTTGAGAGCTAGTTATTGGTGGCCATCATTATTCATGGATGTTTCTTAAAAAGTTAGAAAGTGTGAGAAGTGTTAGTGATTTTATAGGAGGATGAAAGATTTAGGTTATCTTCCCTTGCATCCTATGATGATTGAAGACCCATTCTAACAATGGGGAATGGATTTTATTGGAGAAATTGTTGATTCATCAAATGCTAGACATAGGTGAATACTACCTGCAACTAACTAATTTACAAAATGGGTTGAATTGGTCCTTGAAAATAAGGCTACACACTAGGTGGTTATAGATTTTTTGATAAAGAATATTATTTATAGATTTGGTGTGTGTATAAAAATTATTTTTGATAATTTCATGAGTTTTGAAGCTAAACCATTAGTGGCATTGTCTAAAGAGTACAACATGGAATTGACCTATGCTTTAAATTACAACCCTTAGTGAAATGGGCAACCAAAATATAGTAACAAGAACTTGAATAAAATAATTAGGTAAACAATGGAAGAAAATAAGAAGTGGGGTGAATAGCTAAAGTTTGTTTTATGGGCTAACAAGATCATGCCCAAAAGAGCTACATGCAAAAGCCATTTTGAGACTTTTTATGGAGTTTAATTAGTTTTGCCTATAAATTTGTTGTTTCCAACCTATCAGTTCATGCAATAAGTACAAGATGATGAAAAAATCAACAACTATGAAAGTAAGACGAATGAGATTGTAGAGTTTAATGAAATTCAAAAACAAGCTCACCTTAAGTTTAAGGAAAATATAAAAAATATATTTGATAGTATGGTTACTCTAAGAACCTTACAAGTAGGTGATCATATTCTACTTTGGGACAATAGGCATGAAGTTGAAGGCAAGCATGGAAAATTTTATGCCTTGTAGATGGGTCCCTATTCCATTGACTACCATATTGGGGAACACACTTTTTTCCTGAAAAACCTGGATGGTGAAATACTGGGGTTTCTGGTCAATGGTAGACATTTGAAACACTTCCTTGACTTAGTCTACAACTGCTTACACAATTTTATAATTTATGGTCTTTTTTTTGTTTCTTTATCATCCCTTTGCTTTGGGCCTTATACAAATTTTTCATGTTCTTTGTCATGTGTTCATTTTTAGATGCTCCTCATCTATTTTTATCAATATGCCTTATTTTGTTGATCCTTCATGTTTCTCTATTGATACAAATTAATAAAGGGTTGAATCTATAGCCCAATGGATTGCAACCCAGTCTTAGATTTTTGGGTTCCTTTACGCACCCATAATGGGTGTACATCCCCAAGTGAGAGCCAATGTTATTTCCTAAAATTACACTAAAGTAATTGAGCCCTTGTTAAGTATATATGCCTAATTCATTTATCCCACTTCCTATTTTCAAGTTTTCATCAATGGTTAAGTATACTTTTAATTTTGTCTTTACTAGCCTTTGCTCTATCAAAATCCAAGTGTAATTCATGTTTGAGCACCTTAAGACCCTTGTTCCAATTGCCCTAGCTTATGCCCTTTGATTTAATTTCTAATTGGTAGGTGCAATTTATGTAGGAATACTTTAAATATGCCATGTATTTAGATTAAATTTTCTACCATGTTTTAGTCATGTTTATTAATACAACCAAAACTTAGTCTAAAATTAATATTTGGTCAATTTTAATTCTTGTGGCCCTTGGTCTTTTTATCTATTTGGTCTAATTAATACTTAGTCTCTTTGTTATGAAATTAGATTTGAGTCCTATCCTAAAACTTATATCATATTTATTTATGCACCAAGACCTTAGGCTAAGATTTTATATTAAGGTATTTTTTCCCTAAATTTTGACTTCATTGTTTTCATTGTTAACATGGAGCCAATCCCAACTAACCTAGTGGATCACAATTTAACGATGCATGTTAATGCAAGGAAATTTTTTTTGACAGTATGAGATCAAAGATAAAAAGTAAAAAGGACACAAGACAAGTGTGGATATGTCAAGTGTCGATCTCATGGGACATGATTAAAACTTTGAGCATGTTCCCATCAATAGATAATATCAAAAAAAGTGTATAGATCCCAATCAATGGTGCATAATAGGTCAAGATTTCAATAAAACCCTGAGATAAGTGAGAAGGTGACAAATGTCACCATCATGGGAACCTTGTTAATATATCCAATGGTGAGTAGGGGTCAACAAGCCAAAGAACCTCTAGAGAGATGCAAGAAGGACAAGTGTCAAACTCTTGATGAGTGACCAAGTAAATCAATGGTTTATAGTCGATCATGCATCCAACAAATTGATAGTGTGAATGAGAGAAGACTTTTCAAAGGGTGTGGGTGAAATGTGGTAGTGATATGTGTCATAACCATGATGTTCTAGATATATATCAATGGTCTATGTTAAACTTAAGTTCAAAAGGATCAATGAATCATGTTTCATTTGTGTAATTAAGATCAACGGTGTGAGAAAATAGTTGTAAATTCAACTAGGCCAAAGATATAATGAGAGGATTCTATGTGGTAAAATAACATCTAAATAATGAAAAAATCATAGAAAACCCATGGAGTGAACAAGTGGTAGGATCTTGGAGGCCTATGTCAAGATCAATGGCCTAAGGTGAATTCAATGCTCAGAGGCTTCTTAAAGAATTGATGGTGCATATTTGATCTAGCTTCAAGATGGAATGAGAACATGACACATGTCTTGATTGAGCCAATTATGTGGCTTAGTCACTTTTGAGCCCCAAAAGTGCCCAATCAGACCTGATGTAGAGTTCTATGTGTTGATATGTGGCAAACTTTGGCTTAGGAGCTAAAATTTAAAGGTCCTTCATGGACAAGCAAGAAATCATAGTGAAAAAGAGAGTATGTGGTAAATTCTAAATAATATTTTATAGATGGACCATGGATATTTTTTTTCCTCTACCACAACCAGAGCATTCCAATGCAACCATCACAAGGTAATGGTCTCTCTTTGGCATGCATAAGAAGAAAGGTAATTATTCAGGAGGTTCCAACTCTACAAGCAAGTCATCAAGGGCATCTCTAAATAGTTCCACATGAGGAAAAAGTTTGTTTTATCACCACAAAATTACACCTTCCATATCATGTAAAAGGGTATCTCTAGTCATGAAATCAAAGGGTTTGTCACAAATCTTCATCATTCATTGTAGAGGTAGTTAGAGTAATGATTTTTATTTTAAATGGATTAAAATTTTAGGCATAGAAAGGAATATTTTTCTATTAATGAGAATATTCTTGTTATTTAGATGGATATTTTTTAGCTTTACAAATTACAACCAATAGTTCTAGATTTGAAAGTGGTGAAAACTATATAAATAAGGGGTTTATCCTCTATTCAATGATTAGTCATTATTTTTGGTGTTTCTTTTTCTCTATGTCTAGGGTCTATAAATTTTTGGGTTCACTATTGTGTGTGTTATGCCTCACTTGATAAGGTGGTTATAGCTATTCAACCAATATAAAGGTTTGAGAGCATGTTTATATGTCTCCCCTATCTAATATGGAGCAAATCCACCATGCTTGTCCCCATGGAAATATTTTGAAACTTTGAAGTATGTAGGATGTCTTTTAAAAATAATGAAAATGCTTGTGGTTCTTTTCTATTTCCTATTGATGAAGTGCAATAATGTGTTTTGAAAGTTATGTTGATTGGATAGTTGGGTTTGTGTTCATTATTGGTTATCATTATGAGCATAAATATAGATTATAAATACTATATTAATTATTTTAGGATATGTTATTGAATAAATTTTTAGGGAACCTTAGGTTTATGCATTTTATAGGTAAAAGTGTTTAAAATATTAGTTTTAGTGTATGTTATAATCTTTCAAGGATCATTTGGCATTTCCCATTATCTTATATTTGAGTTTTATTTGCATATTTGCTAAGGATAATGTCATGGATACTGTAAGAAACCTTATTGTTTGATAATAATCAGTACACCATCACTCTATTTATAATTTAAAAACTATCCTATTTTGTCTTAATTACAAAATAATACACATTTGTTTCATATCATGTGTTATTTAACTGAAAAATGCGTAAGATCTTGATTTTATAACATGCATTTGCATCTTATGCTCCAACCTTTAACATTAAAATATTTTGTTCATCCCCTTGTTTAAAATTATTTATAATGAAGGTTGTAATCACTTTTATATCTATCTTTAGTAGCTTGTATGTGACCTAGTGTGTTTGTGCATTCTACGTGACAACCCTTCTTGGATGGAGTGTGAAAGTTTTCTTATTCCCTAGTCATATTTGTGTCTCTTTATTTTGATAATCCCCATGGATTTTAAATTTCATAATATCTCCATGTGACTAAGCTACCCCATAGGTTCTCTCACCTTGGTTCAGGTAGAGCTAGAAGTAGTAGGGAACTAACCATACCCTGTGTTGGTGCCTCTCAGTTATTTTTATATATAGTCTATTCTAGATGCCAAACTCTACCCAAGTTATAATGACATACTAGTGCATATTTCATCTTTATTTTTAATTTTCCTCAAGTGTATAAGGCTGAGTGATAGGGGTGTATAACTAGGAAATAACAAGTCTTACTTTAAAAATTACAGTAATTTTTTAAACAAAAATATTAACATTTATACCTAGACTTATCATTAAAACCCTCATAATACAGATAAAACCATTAGTGTTGTTATTTATTCTAGTCATACTCTATCTTGCATCAAAAAATACTATCCAGAAATTAAATTAACAACTAAATTCTTGGAAGGCTTATAATATACTTCCAAGGGTGATATTTTTAAGTAAATAAAGTGGTTTGAATATAATGTTATCAAAGACTCAGATGTAATCATCTATGCCAATAAGAACAATTCATACAAGAGTGAACCACAACAAATAATATAAATAAACATCATTTTTTAAAATTCATTTAAATAAAAAAATTATGTTTCTCTCGTATCTAGTTACCATGGACAATAAATCTATTTATTCTTCCAATATGATTGCCATAATTATATCAATGCAACCAAGCCACCCAATAAATCTCTAGATGGTTTACACTTTAAATTTAAGGATTTAAAGTGAACTAAGTATTTTGATAACACTCATAGAGTAATGATCAAACATAATTTCATACTATTTTTTACCATACATTCCACTATGCTAAATAGGAAAACTAATTGCACTCATGAAAATATTATCAACAACCTATTAATATAGGAACACAATATTTAGAGATTCATTTTAAAAATCTAAATAATCCACTATAGTAATGGTCAAAAAAAATAAAAAACCATATTTATATTTAACGTGATAACATATAATGGATGCATTGTACCAGACCTTACTAAGGACTTTCCCTTGATATTATTTCATTAATAATCAATAAAACAAAAAAATTAAATTACTATAGATCTTAAAAATTAATACATTCCATGAAATTCCATACATAAATCAAGCATACCATATGACACTAACTCATTGAGGTATTTCAACATACAATTTAGAACTATCCATCATTGAGGCATTTTGGCAAACAATTCATAACCATCCATCATTGAGTAATTTTGATAAATAATTCACAACCATCCATCAATTAATTTTTTTGAAAAATAATTCACAACCATCCATCATTTAAATTTTTTGAGAAACAATTCACAACAATCCATCATTGAGGGATTTTTTAATGAAGATAAAACCCTCTTACACATTATCAAATCACAACTAATAATTACTCATTCAAACAAAGTCTACTATGGAGTATATCAGATACACAAAACTAGTAGTAATAAAACCATGCATAATAGTCCACATTGAATTATATTCATCAATTTAAATAATAATGGATAAATAAATTGATGCATAAATATATTAACCTTCCATTCGTGCATGGTAATCAGGTTTATAGGGGATTGGTAGGTTTAGGACAATGCACAATTCAATCCCTAGATAGGTCATCACAACATATGCACAACTAGGGACATGCATATGGGTCTATGCCCAAACCCAAATTTGTATACCCTAGGGCATGCCATGACTTATATAGGAAATAAATTTTTACAAACTTAACCAAAGGAATAGATATGTACCTGAACAGAGGATACTAGGTTTTTTTTCCCTTGTCACCTCTTACCATTCCCTCAATTAACTAAGGCCATGATCCATTATTACTTCATGGCTACCTCCAATAACTCTTTTTAATTTAGACAAACATTTATGACTAAGCACCATTACTTCCCTTATGACCTATTTTTCCATTCTTAAGTCATGCGACAATCTAATACATATGTAGTCTTGTTATGCCCAATGAAAATGGATAGAGGCTTTCATCCCCAAAATATTTATTTCTCATTTTAAAACTAAATACCACACAATAATATCCATGACCTTTCGAACCCTTATCACACCTTTCCCAAACCTAGGATAAATAGTGTTTTAATCATTATAAACTTTGTAGTAAAACATATTCCTTTTTCCATGTAATAATTTTAATATTTTGGAATTCCAAATGGAAAATTTAATCATAAATAATGAATTTAACTAAACCATGGAAAATTACCAAGACCACCATGAATAATAGGACCAAGTTAAATTATTTGTATTATTTTAACAATATTAAACATATTCAAGGTTGGATTATCAAGATATCAAGGGCACAATTGGCCTAATGCTTATGAGGTGCCCTCATTAACCTTAAATACATCACAATTAGATCTATAATATAGATCTATACCATTGAGTATGCCCCCTACTTTAGCTAATTTAATATACCCTAATTAACTTACTTGAATATTCCCTACCTTATTGAATACCTAATCCATATCTTGATCTTGAGTATGCCCTACGTAAAATCCTGAACCATACCTTGATCTTTATTGTGCCCTACCTTACTTATTGTGATTAAATATGACCTACCTACCTATCCTTTTTTCCATATATAATTGAGTATTCATTTATTAAATCAATTATTTCATTGCATATGCCTTGCCTAATTAAGTATTCCCTACCTAATTAAATACCCAATCCATATCATGATCTTGAATACTAGTATCTAATATTATACATATCTATCTTACATGAGCCATATCTTGAAAGGAGAGGGGCCATAATCATGCTTTAAAATTAGTATAGGGGGAATTATTGGATCAAGGGATAAATGTGAGGGAGAATTACCAAGGGATGACTGTAAAATAGGATAGGATATCATATCAATATATAGATAAAAAAGAGGGCACATTAATCAAGTCATATCTTCAAAGGATAGGGGAATTCTCACTTATATAGTGAAAGGAGTGACTAGGGATGATAAGGCAAAAGGATTGAAGGTATATTCCTAAATAGTTTGTGGGATTTTCAATCAATGGGTGTATAAATATGCATAAATTCTTACCCTATAGCATCCAACCTATAGCATATATATAGTCATGACAATTTAACTCATAAATGAAATATAATGCATACCTATTACTATGTGTATATATGCAATCACTCATACATGAAATATAACTATAGTCATGATATGATAACTTATACCCAACATGAATGTTTCTAGTCACCCCTAGCACAGTCCATTATGAATAAAATGATTTAAAACATCATTAAAAAATTATCCTAAAAAAATATAATTAACTTTTGAACAAATGTTAGACAAATGGGTCCATCCAGACATGCTGCAATTCCAATCTCACACATTATTCTAAAGTCACACAAAATAAATTCATCTTCTAGAATTTAAAAATCTCATAGGACACTACCACTACCACAAATTCTACTATTTGTGTTTAATGGAAATGTCTTCTAGCCTTATTTTATTAAATTCATATCAAAATCACTCATGTCACTAACTCTATCTCACCAAACCATATGGAGAGAGAGTTTTAAGATAAAAAATCATCATCTATCATCATCTTATATCATCATAATTATTCCCTCATCATTAATCATCATCCTTAATACCTATTTCATTGACCTTATTAATCTCTCATCATCCCTCATTTTCCATAATGACACTATTATTTGTCCTCATCATCACTCATTAGCCCTAGTCACTCATGTATTAGTTCTCATTATCCCTCTTCATCCTTAATCAATCCTTTATCATCCATCATGATCCTAATCACTCCTTCATGGAATGTCATCATCTTAATCATTCCTTCATGGATCATCATCATCCCTAACCATCCATAGTCACTCACACATTATCCCTCATCATCTTTAATCATATATAATCACTCATTAATGAACCTCATTATCCCTAATCACATCCTTATCAGACCTAATCATCCCTAATCAGTCCCTTATCATTACTCATTTCCCCTCATCATCCCTCATTTACAATAATCACTCCATCAGCATCCATCATTTCCCTACATCATCCCTAATCACTCCCTCACCAACCCTTATCATCCATAATCACTCCCTCATCGACCCTCACAATCCTTTATTATCCCTAGTCACTCCCTCATCAGCCCTAATTGTCCCTCATCATTCCTAATCACTCACTCATTAATCATCATCATCCCTCATTATCTCTAGTCATTCCCTCATCAACCCTCATCATCAATAATCATCTTTAGTCACTCCCTCATCATCTTTGATCAATCTTTATTATCCCTAAATTCCCCTTATCACTTCTTTATTGGCCCTTATTATTCTTAATCACACCCTCATCAACCCTCATCATCCCTAATCATACCTAATAACTATATATTCATCCTTAATTATTCCTCATCATCCATATTCACACTCTCATCATCTCTCATTTCCACTCATCATCCCTAATAATTACCTCATCAAATCTTATCTCCCTTCATCATCCCTCATCATACCTCATTATCCCTAGTTACACTTCATCATAAATCATCCTCTTTCACCATTCCTAATCACTCCTTCCTCATCCATAATCACTCCATCATTAGAATTTATGATCCATAATCACTCCCTCATTAGTTTTCATCATCCATAATCACTCCCTCATCATCCATAACTATTTATTATCATCCTTAGTCACTCCACTATATTTAATTAACAACTATATTCCTCATAAATACTAATTCTATATGATGTTGGTAAGTGAAAACATGGTATATTATGAGCCCAAGTTGCATTGTAAGATTTAGTTTCATAGTGAGCCTAAGTTGCATTACCATCCTAATTTGCATTGTGAGATCGAGTTGTATTGGGATCCCAAGGTGAATTAGGAGCCTAAGTTGCATTGGGAGTTTGATTTGGATTGTTATCCTAACTTGTATTATGAGTTTGATTTATATTAAATGATTGATTTGCATTGATAGCTCGAGTTGCATTGTAATCCCAAGTTGCATTGGGATCCTAATTTGCATTACCAATGGTCTATTTTTAAAAAATTAGTGTGATTATCATGGGATTATTATGAGAATCATGACATAGATTTTAAATTATAATTATTATGGGGGAGGATGTTCTTTAAATGCCTATATGAGAAAACAAGTTAAAACAAAGGAAAATTTGTAATTCCACCTTCATCCAAAATAAATGTTGGAATTATTTATATACTCAAGTTTTGAAAGTAAATATATGAAGGAAAATATGTTTCCTCTTTAATGAAATATCAAATGTTAGATTAAACTTTGTTTTCCATAGATTTGTGTACTGTTGTTTGTTGGCTTGGATCTCTTATTACTCTATGAAGAGTGGATATTTGATTTTTAGGTCTTTTGAGTTAATCTAAACTTTGGCCTTAGGACATTGTAAGGGTTGACTATACCCTATTCCCAACTCACCCACCTAGTAATAGATGATTTTTTATTTTTCTTGATGGTTCCTAGATTTGACCTTTGAAACTATTTGATATCACCCCTTTTTTACCTTTGATATAAGTTTGTAGATGAGTGTACTGCTTATGTAAATTCCTTATTAGTATTAATATTTCACTAAGGAGGAGTTAAAATTTTACTTCTATTTGAGTTAGAAACATTAAGATAAAGGGCTAGAGAATTCAAGATTTTATTGTGTTTGTGAGCTATTATTAAATAATGTCATGGGATGTGAGTATATAATATTAAAATTTGTGCCATTGAATTTTATATAGAAATTTTTTTCATTATGTTATACTCTTTGCACTTGTGTGGGAATTGTGATGGAATGTGGGATTTTTTTCACTTTCCACTATGATGATTTACTTTGGAAGTTTTCACTAAAACTTGGTTGTTGGTTCATATAGGCTAAGTGTGAAAGTTTTAGATGTTTTTTGATTAGATCACACATCTCTTAGTGAATTCCAAGTATATGTATGATCAATGTGCACCTGAAAATAATGGATTAGAATGATGGAGTGATTTAGAGTGTAGGGTTTAGAATTTATAAATAATGGATTAGAATGATAGAGTGATTTAGAGTTTAGGGTTTATAATTTATAATTTAGTGATTAGGGATGGTGAGGGACTATGATAGATGCTAATAAAGTGACTATGTATGATGAGGAATCATGAGGTATTGTTTGTAGATGATGAGGGCTGGCAAGGGCTAATGAGGGAGTGATTATGGATGATGAAGAATAATGAGGATCAATGAAGGATAATGAGGAAGTGATTATAGAAGATGGATTTTAGGTTTGAGGGTCTTAGCGTTTAGGATTTATAGTTTTAATATTTAAATTTTAGTGTTTAGGGTCTACTTTCTAAGGGTTTAAGGTTTAATGGTTTACGTTTTAAGGGTATAAAGTTTAGGTTTTAGTGTCTAAGGTTTTAAGAGTTAAGGTCTTAAGGGTTTAGGGTTTCGAATTTATTTTTGAATGTTTTTATGTTTTTTGTTTTTGTTTTAGATTTTGGTGTTTTGTGGTTGTATAGTTTATGGTTTATTTTCTAATATCATTTCATCTCCATTTTTGTTTAATACCTTCCTCTTCCTCACCCTTTGTATGGTGCCACTTTGTTTGTTAAAATAGGTGCTCACTATTGGGAATTTTATGATAATAAGGCCTTATTTTTCCTTTTTTCTATATTGAGAGTCTTTTACCCATTATCTTACTATTTTTAATTAAATTTTATCTTTAGAGGTATAATGTGGAGTGATACTTGGGGGTAATATTGAGGAATTTATTTCAATAGGAAAGTGGAGAGGGGGATTCACATAACTACCAATACTTACATCATTATTTTGTGGTGTGGTATCAACCACATATATTATTTATCCTAAAGTTATTTGAATGGTCATAGTAGAGGAATGAATTGGAGTGGGTTGTGATAATGACAATTCTAGTTGAGGGAATGGTATTGAATTAGATGGCCAAGTAGTTCATGTGTAGAGGATAAAACCTATGTACCCTATGTTACAAGTGCAAAGGAAGAAATTAAAATCATGGGACTAGTGAGCTAAATAAAACTATGGATGTTTTCTTGTGTAGGGATTATTTGTTTTGAGTCTATATTAGAGTCTAGTGCCTTATCTTTTTTATTGTGATCTTCTTTTAGTAGCTCCATGCTTACATATCTAACCTATTTTGGTTTTATTTATTTTGACTCTTCCACTTAAATTTTATTAACCTAATCATTTTTATACAATTCTTTTTTTGATTCTATCAATATTTTGGTACCTTCATATTATTTCCCTTCTTACTCATATTCTTCACAAAGAGGACCCCCTTTAGCAAATAGACTAGTTTTAGGTCCTTTTTTTACATCCTTGGAGAGGCCAGAGGGATCTTGTGATTTATTTGATAAACAAGGGGTGTGTTTCGGAAGAGGGTATCTATTTTTCATGAAGTGTGTGGAATGGAAGGTGAAGGAGCAACAATAGTAGTGGAAGAGGGAATTAAACTTAATCCTTTACCCTAAAAAACTAACCCTAAAAAACTTAAACCCTAATTTCTCTAAACCTAAAAAGGATAATAATATAAAACCCTACAACCATAAAATCCTAAAAAATAAACCATAAAAAAAAAAAAAAAAAAAACATAAACCAATGACCATAACCCCATACCAAAGTACATATCTTAAAACCTAAACCCCAAACCCCATAACCCTAAAACATTAAACCCAAAAACATAAAAATGATAAACCCTAAAACCACAAATCCAAAACTAAAAAAATTAAAAGATATAACCAAAAACCACAAAACCTAAAACAAATAACCTAAAACCAAAAATCCCAAACTATAAACCCCGAAGCCTAAAAACTAAAAAAAAATAAACCCCTAAATCCCATACCCTAGATCCTAGACAAATATAAACTATAAACCCTTAAACCTTAAACCCAAAAATATTAATCTCATAATCCATAAATGATAATCCTAAACCATAAAATATAAACCATAAAAACCTAAAAATATAAAACCTAGACCCCCTAAATCTCAATCCATAAACCTAAAACCATAAAACCTACACTAAACCCCTAACTATAAAACCCTAAACCCTAAGTGATTAAGGATGATGATTGATAATTATGGAGTGATTAGGGATGATGAGTGATAATTAAGGAGTGGGTAATTTATTAGGGATGGTGAAGTGCATTGTGGGTATGATTAGGGCCAATGAGGGCTAATGACAAAGTAATTAGGGATGATTAGGAGTGATGAGGGATGATGAGGGAGTGACTAGGAATGTTCATGGATGATGAGTTTTGGTGAGTTAGTGATATATTATTCAGCATACATTATTAAAATTTATAAAAGAGTGGTATCATTTATATAAGGAGTCAATACTAATCAACATCATCATATCTCTCAAATCTATCTCCTAATATTTCATATTCCTTTATTCACTCAACTCCTCCTTAAGAGTCTCTTATACAAGATATCTTGAGAGTTTTATTTACAAACATATATTAGTATTATTGTAATGTTCATACTAATATTTCCTAATACCATCCACATTAAACAACATAAATATTGATGGCAAAAATTCCTATAAACTATTTTTGTATTGATCCTTTATGGGTTTGTATATACATACTCCTTCCTTTCATCTTGCCAAAATTTTTTCTAGTATCAAAAAACCCTTTTCTAATCCATAAAACGTGTATTTATAGATTATAATAGGTGTAATCACCAAATAACTACATTTATAAGCACCTTTTTAGTAAAATACTTTTATTTCACTATTACTTTATCTTTTTTAAATTTAAAAAGGTAAGACATAACCTTTTTAAGTTATTACAAAAAACACAATAGAGAAATATAATTTTGTAGAGGAAAATTTTGATGTTAGTGTTTATGAAGAGGGATAAGGCTTATTTTTATAGTAACAACCTTGATCAAGCATTAAAACTAGATTTGACTCCTTCTATTTGCTTTATCAAGTTTTCATTCTCCCTCAGGTATTTAATCCTGGCATACACTACAAGTCTTTTACCTTCTATTCTTAAAAAGATGCCCATTTTTATCAATGGTATATTTCTCACTAAAAATTTCAAAACTCTCTTCTATATAATTAACTTAATGAATCCCTTTTCTATATGATATCACAAAATATTCATAATTACCGTATCCATATTCAAATTCATTTATGCCATTCCATTCTTAACATTTTCCCATAAAACCCTATGATGCACTATCATTTACATTATCGCCATTTGAATATATATAATAAAAATATGGTATAATATCCATTTTAACCTCTTACCATTCTCTCAAGGTTTTGTTTAATTAATGTATTTAGGAACCTCATTACTTGAACAACATACATTAGACATATTAAGTGATCAACAATCTAAGTCATGTTGGGTGTAAGTAACATTGAAGTGTTTTGTAATTTATCTTGTATATTAATTATCATTTTTTATTTTGTTTATGCATCCAATACCATCAAGAAATTCACATAACAACATGAAACTTGTTGAGACTGTGTGAGCATGTATACAGTGAAAAGTCACCCAATATGATTGCAAAGGATGTGTTTTGAATGTGTATGGGGTAAATTGAGATCCATGTATGTTAAAAAGTCTTGTTATGTGATTAAAAATCATATTTAATTTTAAAAAACCACCTTATTATCATTTAAAATAGCTTACATTCAAGAGAAAAGGAAGAACAACTATGAGGTAGCCAAAATCATCTTGTTTTACTTTGAAGAGTACTTTTAAAAAATTTCAATGAGCAGGAAGGAAAATAAAATAAATATGGAGGTCCTTATGGATGTGAATAAGTATTCTCCAAGTTGTGATAGGTAATAAAAATATCACCTAAATTTTTCTAATAAAAATAAGCACTCATCTATTAAATACCACATGCTAGCTATTTGAAACAGTTCCTTGAGAGGTTATTGGTATTTTTTGACATTTAAGTATTTTAGAATGATACACACATAATATTATGATTTGAAATAATAAAAATGATGTATTATCCATTGAAACCACCTTTTTTAGTGAAAACCACCTTTATATGTTGAATACCATGAATTATCTTCAAAACCACCCTTGAACCATTTTGGCAAAGCTAGCAAGAGGTTAACAAAGATTTATAGAGATAAAAAAATGTTTTGAAACATATAATATACCACAAATTTAAATAATATATATATCCAAATCCACATGAAAGAGCTACCAACTACATAGAGAGAAGACATAAGCTATTTAGATTATTTTGGTGTAGTCTTGTGGGCTTTGGGGGCAAGCAAAAAATCATGCAGAGTTTTGGAGGAAATAAAATTTATTTGGAGGATTTTAAAAACTACATGAGTGTTAATTTATTACATATTTATATGAAAAAATAATTTTTGAATTTTTTTTCATCAAAACTACCTTAGTCCAACCAATATTACAAACTTTGGTTTGTAAACCACTTTCAAAAGACATATACCATGAATTATGATCCCAAACCTCTCTTTAAAGAACTCAATATGGAAAATAATATGAATTTTGAAGATAAAAAAACCTTTTTAGAAATGTAATACCAAATATTTTGGGGTAAAACCCCCTCGTGAAAGTACATATACAACAAACTATGTCAAAAAAAAACTCTCCAAAATTCAAATAAATGACTTAAAATCCCACATGGAGGGATGAGAGTCTGAGTTGGGAGACTTGGTAGGTTTTAGAATCTTATTGTACATGTTGGTGGCCTTTAGAGGATTAAAATACATGTAAATGTGCCTTAATTTGGTCATATTACATGGTTTAGGTGCTTTGTATAATATTTTTTCAAGGTGTACAGATTTTTTGGGGGAAGATTTTACATGTGAAACAAACTTAGAAAAACCTACTTAATTTAACAAAGGCCTTTTTTCATACCAACAAGTTTTTAAGGAGTTTATACAATGTGGTAGAGTTTGGTAAGGTAATTTATGGAACAATATCTAACCTATCATTTTGTTTTCATCAAAAATATCAAACACTTCCAAGTAGTGTACAAAAGATGGATATACTATATCTAATGTACCATCACCATTAATATCAACTATTAAAGGTGTTTCATAAATGTTGGAGCTTAATTTTCCATGACACCTCAAATTTATATTCTTAGGTCATTTCATGTTCAATAAAATATCCTCGTCTAAGGTTGGAGATGGAAGATTGTCATTAGTTGCTTCTTGTTCATAAAATTTATCTTTCTTCAAACCATCGGGTGATGACTGTGATTGACATATGATATTAACTACATAGGTGTATAACAAAAAAAATGTAGAGAAGGAGGAATAATGAAACCTTAATAAATATCTAGATTTTTATTAACTTAAAATTCCATTATTCCAAGTGCAACCCATGCTTCAACATTTCAAGTATCCAACTGTAACACATGGTCAAATTCTTGTTTAGTTTTCTCAAGTTGACCAAGTTTATAATGACACAAGACTAAACCATGTTTCACTGATGAAAGGTATTCAACATGAACTTTTAAAGCTTTCTTATACAATTCCAATGATTAAGTATATTGTGAACTATTGTATTTTACACATGCTTCACTAAGAAGTGAAATAATATCATCAAGCTTTGTCCATTAGGCTATGCAGTTAGTGTTCATTTTGAAAAAAAGATTCCATACCTATCAATAAAACACCTCTAATTTCCTATAGGAGATAAATTAGTGGTGTTTTAATTAAATTTAAAATTTCATGACAATAAATGGCATCTAGTATTGTTATAAATTTTAATGAATATTTAATATACCTTAATAATATAGAGGTAAAAAGTTGACATATTTTTTATTTATTTACTTTATTATATTTTTAATATTAAAAATCCATATTCAAATATACTAATATTAGAAAAAATAGAATGGTTCAAAATAAAAATGGTGGTTGGTAGGTATTCATGATTCAAAATAAAGAGAATTCCAAGAAATAGGACAAGTTATGGCATAAAAAAAAACATAGATATATAATATTTTTTTGTTTGAGGAATGGAGGGAGGGTTTACCCTTACCAAAATTATCCATTGTTTCCTTGACAAGAGCATCATATTCCTTTATCTTAGAATTAATATTACTTTACACAAATGATCTTTGAATTGAATCTATTAAATCATCAGTTTATTGAGATTCAAAGTTTTATTTATTTAGATTAGCTACTACCAAGTCACCAAATGGGGCCTCAAATTTTATATTTACTTGATTAGCTTAATTTTTTTTGTAAGTACCTCCAACTTATATGATTTTTCCAGTAACTTAGATTTATCTACATCTTATATTGATCTTAAAGTCAATAAAGGGTTAGAATTAGTGTCCTATGCATTATTTTAATCTTTCTCTTTATAATTGGATTTTGTTTGAGGATTGTTATTTCATTTTTTATAAACTACATGAAATTCCTCTATTTCTCTCTCCTTTTTAATCATAAAAAATAAAGGATAGTTCAAGATTAAATGATAATGGTTATGTAAAAATAACAAAAAAATGATTATCTCATAGTCTAGGGTTTGTTCAAACATCTCTCTTTATGTATATTTTAAGCATACAATTCTAAGAGAAGTTATTTCAGATTCATATGAACACATATTTAAAAATAAAAAATATGCTTCTTACTAAGTTTGAGTTGAAATAGAAATCATTTTCCCAAGGGACTCCCTAATCATATAAATAGCATCCTATACCCAAAAATATATTATTAGTTATGATAATATTATCTAATTTTGGGCTACATTAGGATCCTTGTATAAAATATTGAAGTTGGGGTTCAATAACATCATTAAAGAAAAATGTCCTTATTAAAACACATTTACCTAGTCCTCATCCACTATAAAAATAGTAATAAATAATAATCTACTTATAATTCATAAAATTAGATGATTTTTAACCTTCTAGTGTTCTATTACCCATACTCGTAACTCATTTTGATGAGTCTTGTGACCCAAAAATTTATAGATAATACCTTATTTCTTCAATATAATTTTTCTTGTTTAATCTCATTGTGTTCAATTATGAGAATCAAATATTTATTAGATATTTTGATGTACCCCAAATTCATACATATAATTTCATTTCATTCTTTATTATCATGGGAACTTAAATATGTAAGAATCATATTTTTTTGAAGAAGGTGAAATACGTATGAGTTATTAAGCAAAATCTAGAGAATGAAGGAATATGAGGATGTAGACCTAGAAGGCTTAGAATATTCCTTAAGAACTTCCATTGAAACCCTTATTTTTCACTCTTGAAATTATATTTATAAAGTAAATTTCTAATTCAATTTCTTAAAATATCAATTGAATATTATTGACTCACTAACAACCAATAACAAAAAAATTCCTAAAGAATTCAATGATCTAATACCATAAAATATATAAGATATTTAACCTTCCAAATATAAAATTATATTTTTTAAATATTTTTTTAAAACACATTATCAAAAAAACTAAGGTAGCCTCACTATAGGATGTGTTAACAAAAAATATATTTAATAGTACTCATAAAACATATTATTTTCCTGATTTATGCTATATGAAACCAAAGTAGCCACATAAAACTTAATAATTAAAAATAATAAAGGGTAATAAACCTTAAAATAATAAATGGAATAAATAAACATAAAAAATAAAGTAATTTTCCATATTTATCTCCATCCCATGTAGATTCCCCATCTAACCTAAAATGGAAAAATGAAAATTATCAGAAAAATAATAGAAAAATATGTACAAGTAAATTATAACATTAAATTTGGATTATATTAATTATTTATTTGTATTTGTATTTTATATGATAATTGATTACAATATTTCAATATCTTCATTTAGGTTTGGATTTCTACTTCGATAACTATCAGTGAACTTAATACTTCATCTCCAAACCCTAGCAATAACTAGGTTTCATGCTTCATATCCTTTATGTTCAATTTTTTTTATTTAATTTATATTTGAATCATTTATATCCTTGATAATTTATTTCTTTACATTCCTAGTGTATGGTGTACAACTTGTAGTAGGAGGGTACTAGATAATCCTTGCATAGGATTTTCACCAAGTTAAACATATATAAACAATACATATATCACTTCACTTAAATCACATATTATGTCCAAAAATCATTAATTAAATATAAAAATAACATCAATAAAGATTCAATTACTAATATATTCCTAAATTATGTTTGAACTTGTGTAGAAAACCCTTGTTGACTATCTCTACTATATTTGTAAACATGATGTGAACTAAAATGTGAGCATAGACTCAATAATTATTTGTCATGAAGGAAAATAAGTGGATAACTATTTATATGTAGTAAAATATATAATTGTATCCACCAAAAAGTCCATTTCACTATTTATTTAGATAAGTGTATTCTATTTTAGGGTTTTGAGGAGGTAATAGATGCCTTATTGCTTCATAGACTGATAATCTAAAATTACACATGAATCATAGAATAATATAAGTTTATAACTAATAACTATATAATATAAAAAGTAGATATATACATAATAATCTACATTGATGTGTGTACATGTATATCTAATAGTAATAAAAAAAGATGATATAGAAATATTAAGTAACTTCAAGATCTCGTAACAACCCCAAAACTCACACATCAACTCAAATTCTCCAAAGATCATGTAGACATAAAAAATACATGTGTGTGGATAAGTGAAAATCAATAAATACCTTGTTGAAATAAATAACATAAGAACTAAAAATGATACACATGATTTGTTTGATATTTTTTTAATGACGCATGCATGAGTCTACAATGTATGTGTGTGTGTGTGTGTGTGTGTGTGTGTGTACAAGTATCTATGTAAAACCTAATAGAATAAAATATACATAGATAATGGATTACAATGATAATTATTTTAAATATCAAGAAAAAAAATTGTAAATGATGCATGTGAGTTTTTTTAAAAAATGGGGCAACAATGTATTATTTACTTTCACATTTAAATTTGTGCCAAGTAAGAATTCCGCCATAAGATTCTAAATATTGAAATTTTATTAAATCGTGTGCACATTTTAGGTACAATTTTTAGTAACAAAATCAAATAAAAATAAATTTGATGTTATATAAAATAATGTATGATTAATAAATGTCCTAAATATTCCTATATTTTGATAAAGTGGCATTGATTGGGTACATTTCAAACAAATAAACATGTATTTTTCCTTATTCACAAAATAAAAATAATATAGAAATGACATGGGTCCTATAGTTTGAAAACATAGATATTGATGTATTATATTTCCCCATTTTGATGTGTTAGATGATATTTTAAAGCATATATCTCAAAATAAACTAATTCTTGTGCATCATGTTTAAGATCTAAAATAAAAATCATAATGTCTAAAATAATAATATATCATATTAGATTTATGCATGCCATACAAAAACTTCCCCATATCTATTTATAGTGTAATTTATATAGGAAAAAAGTGTAATATACCCCAAGTAGGAAAAATATAAGTATTAAAATTAAAAGAGTAAGACATTTCAATTAGACAACATTTAGTCAATTGAAAGACTGGTAATACACCCCACATGGGAATATAAACAAATTAAATGGAAATGTGATATGCCTTAGATATGTAATGTGTAAGTACTATACAATATCCTGAATGATATGCATCTCATTATAGATTTCTAGTCATTTTAATCACAATAATAATCTTATCCTCACGGGAGACATGTAATTATTATAATGAAAATATAGCATGCCTTAATAAACATAGTGTAGCAAAATATATATCAATGTAAATAAAAACTATGTAGCCTTACCCCAAATAGTTGCATGATAGGAATCATGTAAAGATATGAAAGAAACACTAAATCATATCCATGATATGAATCATGGAAAAAAAAGAGTAGTTTTCCATGATATAAATCATGAAGCCAAACACATAGTAACTAAGAATAGGCAAGGAAAACATAAATTCCACATTAAGAATGAAATAAGCATGCCACCTAGAGTATACATAAAATATAGGAAAAATGGAAAAAACATAGAGTAATAATGGAAAAAGGACAAGACACAAATATCACATATTAACATGCAGTAATAAATGTAATTCATATAGTGTTTAGAGATAAGAAAAGTAAATATATCATACTTATAGTAAGTAGAGAAAATAATAAATCTGCATGGAGTAAGCAAGGAAAACATATTGGAGAAAAATTTGCCACATACAAAGTTTACAAAGACATGAAAGGAATACATCACACATGAATCACAAAAATTAATGATACAAGAAAACACAAATCCATATTAAAACTATTAACATAATAAGCATGATAAAAACATGAGTGCATATGTAAAGGAACTAAGCATATGCAATAAAAGAGATAGACTAGAATATATAAGATCTCATGTACATTTAGGTTTGAAAAGGAAATAACTAAATATATAACCTAAAGTTATGATAGAATATGCCTCCACATAATACCCTCATAGAAAAAGTGGGAGGCTCCCCCATCCTACTATAAATTCATAATCATGGGCATTCACTTGTTGCATATAAATCCTGCATCTATCTCAAGAATATCTTTAGTAATGTACACATATAAAATTGTTGTATTAACCTATATAAATAGGTATATGATCATGACCATATAATATCCATTATAATATAGTCATATATCTGAGGTTGTGTGCTATGACAATAATTATTTGAGAAACAATATTTAGAAGAAATGTAACCAACATTGCCACACAAATCATGGGAAACATAGAATAAAATAATAAACATGTAAAAAATTGACACATATATCACTATAGCTTAATAAATTAATCTAATAAATCATAAAAATATAGAGTGTTCACATTCCATAATAAGATATTTGTTGATGAAGATAAAAAATAATCTTAGGGTGTTTATGATAATCTTCATTAGATATGAAAGTTTAGGCACTAACGCCACTAGCAACATGTATATGATTTTATAAACCCCATGTGTCTATGGATAATAAATCATCATTATAGTAATTTTTGATACTATTCAATGAGGAATAAACATCTCACATGCATTTAATTTCTTTATAGTTATGTATTAATTTAGAAAAATACTATCTGATAATTATGCCCTTATTGGAATTTATTTATGCCTTTGTATATCACGTACTCTTTATTTAATTGAATATTGTAATAATTGTTGTGGTACTTCTATGTATTCAACTTCAACATTGATTTTTTATTTTTTTTAAAAATAATCTCTTTAAATTGTGATCACTTGATTGTGATGTCATAACTTTACACATAGAAGCAAATTAGAGGGTATTTATCTCACTTGATGTATACACATGGTGAGCGCAAGATAATGATGGGGCCAAAAGGAGGTCTTAAGTGGAAATGGAATTTTATAAAAAAGGCATACCTCAACTTTGGTTGATGATTTGAAGGTCTTCCACAAATAATTACAACATAATGTAAAAAAAATGTTCTAGCATTTTGAATGAAATTTATGAGTCTATAATTTATTTTTTAGCTAAATAAAATTTTATAGATGATAAATTTAAAATTAAATTTACAACTCCTTTACTAATGTTTCCAATTTTTTTATTTTATTTATGATCTATTTTTTAAAATTAATTATTTAATTGATCACCTACAAAAAAATAAACATTGTTTCTCCACTAAGGCAAATTCAAATAACAATTTTTTATTTTTATTTGTTTAGTTTATGTCTAGTGGAGTGTTCATGGAATGTTGATGCATTTTTACTTTTCCAAAACATGTAATGAATAATTTTTTTATAACGTTTTTCTATTTGTGTTTTGATTGACCATTAAGACACACTTAAGGAAAATATATAATATTAATTATTATGAAACTAGACAATATGTTTAAAAAAAAACCCATATTGAATTTTACATGTGTACACAAATAAGTAAATCAAAAATTTGGGAAAAGAGATGGGAAATCCATGATTTTTTTTTGTCCAAGTGTGTAGAAAAATACATAGGCCCTAGTACACATCCCTAAATTCAAGGAAAAAAGCGAGATAAAAGTGAAGGAATATGTATTTGAAAATAAAAATAGATATATATCCAAAATAGTTATCCATCCAAAAATGGATATCCATTCCAAAATATATAGCCCTTTTAGTTTGAAACAAATATCTATTTTTCAACCCAAAAAAGTCATATACTTTTTAGAGGCCATAAGTTTTGCATATCAACTCAAAATTGAGAGTATTTTTCATAAGTGTATGGTTGTTTTAAGGGGAACCTAAATATTTAATAAAAATGTACTTTTCATAAATTTTATATGCTCTTTTATCATGTACAGAATAACCTATATGTTTTTAGGAGTAGGATGTAGTGAATATCTATCAAATATTATTAATAGTCAATTATCATAATCTAATAATTTTTATGATGGAAAATGAGTGCAGTAAAATATCTAAAGTCACATTATTAGTTAAAATGATAATATTGAGAGGTCAGAGGATATTAAACACATTGATTCACATACTAATTAAATTCACATTAAGTATAATTTTTAGGTTTAAATATAGTGTTTAATAAGTTAATTTTAGTTAACATGACTTGATCAACAAAATCTAGTAGATGAAAACACCATGTCATTTAATATGACTAAATTCCGTTATTTGAGAATTTTTGATTGAATTAAGCCACATCTAGGTGTATTAGAATAGACATTCACTCCTGATTGGGTCTTAATCAATCCATATTTTCTCAAATAATGACATTTGACAACAATAAAACAACAAATGGTTCTAAAGATGCCTTACTTTACCAAATCTAGATTTGTGTTTATGAAAACCCCTGATTGGGACTTAATTTAGTTAATCTTAAAATATAATGATATCTAATCAATAAAAAAATAAATGGTGTATATATATGGTAAATTTCCCCTAAATATATATAATAACATATAATCTAGCTTAATATACTCAAAATTTTCTCAATGAATGATATTTAATAGTTAAATAATGACAAATGGTGCTCATATATGGTAATTTTTAATAAAACTTACTAACATCTATCTATATACACTAAATTAGCACCTAATTGCATCATATATGTTTATATAAGCTTAAATTTGATGGCACAACTAAAACAAATTGAGGGTATTTGGGAGTGGGGTGTTTGACGGAGGATTGATCAAGATTTTTTATTCATGTAGCCTCTCAAATCCTAATTGATGGGACTAATAATGAAGTTGAGGTGCAATCCTTATTAATTAGTCTTGATATAGTTACTCAACTTGGAATAAAACATGTTATCATTGAGGTATGGTCAATCATCATGATTTATGCTCTTTGGAATCTCAAGTCAATAACTTGGAAAATATGGAATAGTTTGGGAAGGGATTACCATTTCATATATTTTATTGAATCATGTAATTTTATCCATTAATTCTAGGAATAAAACAAAAAGATAATTTCTTGTAGAATCAAGTTATTATGCAAGTAGAGGACTTGGTGATAGAAAACCATGAGGATACTTAGTAGGTGAAGGGATTCCTTTTCATAATCACCATATTACATTGTTTATTATTTTCTCCCCATCTTTACTTTTATTCCCTTACATCATTTTAAGGTGACTCATATATTTTTTAGCAATCATTTTGTTGATATCTTATCTAAAGGATCATGCTAAATTATGCATGTGGGACTAAATTTTCAAGGTATGATATCTCCCTTCACATTTTGTATGAGTTGTATTTATCTATAAGTATCAAAAAAAATTGTAGAGGCCCTACACACTTATTTTTTTATCTCCCCGCTACTTTTGTGGAATAACACTTTGAGATCTATGGATAATATGGGTTTGGTTGATGATCTAGTATCAATATATCATATTTTATTTCTATATGCAAATAAATGAGAAATGACATTTCAAATTGTTATTTTAGAAGGTAGGCTATAAAAGGTTATTTAGACTCCAACTATTATTCTCAAAGAAATTTAGGATGTGGTGGGTAAGGAATACACACAAATAAACATTCAAATCCATGTAAATTCAAATTTGGATTTTATGTTAATTAGTAATTTTCTAAAGGCATTGTGAGATAAGGAGGTGACATATAGACTGGCCAAGAAATTTGTTTGGCCTTATTATAGGGGCAACTTGGCTAAATCCCTTGAGGTTATATAACTAGATAATCCTCATCTAAACGACATTAAAAATATGGATTTGGTGTCTATGAATACCTTTAAGTAAATGGATGTGTTAGTGCCAAAAATTGCTTTAAATCAATTGTGCCATTATTTAGTTTAAATTCCTGATTTGTTTAGCCCATTTCCTATTTCAAGTGTCCACCCAAGGTCAAGTGTTCTATTTTCACCTCAAGTCATTCAAAACAACCTATTCTACTTCATGGCCCATTATAAATCCTATAAGATATTTACATAACTAATGTTTCATATTTTTGTGTTTTAGTAGCTTTATAGGCATGTAATAGGGAGACAATATGGAATTCTTAAGAGACATGTGGCATTTGGAGTTTCAATAAAAAAATATATCAAGCGAAAAACCCATGCCTTGCTGCCCATGACACATGGTAGGCCACATGGATATATAATCCCATGATTCATCAAGCTAATAATTACATGGATAAGAGAAATCAAAATGCAACAAGACATTTTTTAACTCCATGTTACATGCAACTTGCCCACGTGGAAGTTAAAGGAATGAAAATGTTTAATTTTTTTTTGAAAGAATGGGCCCTAAATGGGAAGGATCGTGGTAGAAGTTTGAGTAGTCAAAAGCAATTTATAAAATTGCATTTGAGGGGGTCAAAGTCTTCCAGAGGTATAAGGGTAAATAAAAAATTACAAAGTGGTACACACAATTTCAAGGAAAGAGCATGGTAGGATCCAAAAGGTGAAATACAATTTACAATTTGTTGAATTGTATTTTGTTGATTTGGCTCAAGATCTTGTATTGAGAAGGGAGAAATTAAAAAGGGTAGATGCAAATAAAAAAGCAAAAAAAGGATTTTAAGTCTATGAAATCATAAATATGAGCTCCCACAAAAAGTTTTTTAAGGTTTAAAAAATCTATACATGCATAAACCATGCTATTAAGGCACAATCCACATGATCAAAACGTCTAAAGTGAATATCAAGAATCCAATGCACCATTTGATTATTTGAAGACTGCCATGTGGGAGGTAAGAGATAAATTAAATTAAAAAAGACATATCTTGTAATATTTCCCATGTGGTACCCAAATCAAAATTTAGCAAGAAATTTTAAAATCCCCATGCCATAATGCCCATACCTACATGAAGGAAATGACAAACAAGAAGAAGTAGCAGTTCATTATTGAAATGGATGGGGAGGCATGTGGCTGAAAAAAGATAGCTTAGAAGAGGTCAAAACATTTATTATAATTTAAAAATTAGAAATAACACCATAGAGTTTCATGGTAGAAACACATGGGAAAAGCAAACTTTGAAAAGACACTTTGTAATTTGTTTATCGACCTCTATATCCTGGAGAAGACAAGAGCATGTTTAGGGAAGAAGTGGGAAGTGTATATGAACTTTGTAATTTGATAAATGTACAAATTATTGATTGGGATCTATATCCCATAGAAGGAATGAGAGTAGTCGTCAATGAAAAAAGGAGGATGGAACACAATTATCAATTTGATAAAGTTCAAATTGTGTATGCACTTCTAGATTCTATAGAGGAGAAAGATGTTGACTACATACCTCATAAGGAATGTATGATTTGAAATTCTTGCCTACAGTAAGACACATGCCAGAATTCATTTTTATTTATAGTAACAAGGTAAAATGAATCAATTCCTAGAAGTGTAGAGTAGTTTATGTGACTGGATGAGAGAACAGAAGGATAAGTAGTTAATTGTTAGGGAAAATACATATAATTTTACATAAATTTAAATTAGTTATTTATAATATTAATGGTTCTCTTTGTGTAATTCCTATGAGGAATTTTAATGAGACATTTCCTATGAAGAAAATGAGCCCAGGGTTTGCTACGGCTAGAACCTTTATTTGTGTTTCATTACCTAAGGAAAGGTTCACAAACATTTAATGGGTACTTAGTAGGAGACATATGAGTTTTATACATAGATTAATTTGGTTTCAGAGCTAAAGAATGAGGTCTATAATGATTCTAGTGTTTCACCCAATCCACCACCAAAGAGGAATGTGCATCCCTTCTACAATATTCTTACTTCCTTTGACACTAGTAGCCTCCCACCCAAGAGTTGGTTACCAAAGATCTACATGGGATGGTGTGGAATTTAAGACATATTTCTGAAAGTCAACCCTACAAACACTTGTTAACAATAGGCTAAAATATCTTCTTTAGTTTCAAAAGACTGGTGGCCAGGGATGATTTCATATTCTTAAGGGGTGAAAATGGATAATTATAAGTATGATGAAAGGCATGTTATGAGGTGGTAGAGAAATGTGTCATACTTAGTCAAATCTAGCCATAACATGCATCTTGGTGTAATTATTACTACATCTCATGTTCTTACAACACACACCATGTTTATGTTTTATTACATGTCAGGAAAAAACTTGTCTAAGTTTATCATTCTTTGTAATAAACATGTGGAGGCTATGAATAACATTATTTCAGTTGGTGTGATGTTTAAGATGAGATTTGAAGGGTATTTGGAATAGGTGATGTTTATCCTATTAGGTGAGTAGATTCAAAATGGAGGACCTCATTTGAATGGGAGGACTTTTCTAACCTGATTTTAAAGGGTAACCCATCTGTGAAATAGGATCTAACTAATTGTAGCCAATAAGTATTTTTAGTAGCTAATGAGAAGGAATCATGGTATGCTATACAAAGAAGAGCTCTTGTTTAGAAAATGGATATTTTCATTAGAAAATGCTCAAGATCTGAATGCATGGTGCACAAAGAAAAAATTATTTTTGAGTTGAAACATCAAGTTGAGAAAATTTTAATTTCTATAAAATTACTCTAGAGTAGGGTATGTTTTACTCAGCTAGGTTGTTGGAATGTTGTTCAGACGAAAAATATATATTTTTTAAATTCTAAAAAATTTCAAAAGAGACCCCCAAACTTCCTAGGAAATATGAGTGGGAAATGCAACTTACAAAAGGTAGGGTCTCAAAATGTAGCTTTTAAGTTGTATTCAACTATCCTAATCCCACCATAAAAAACAAGCATGAAAAATTCAACTCAAGGAGTTTCAGGGAGAATTGGAGGAGAAAAGAAATTTTATAATTTTGTACTTGTGGAAATTGTAAATTACACATAGATCTCCCATTTTTTCAAGTCAACATTGGTCAATAGATGGCCTTAATACAAGGGGGAACTTCCATAACCAATTACAATTTTGTAATATTGAAAATTGCATTTGAATTTCTAGATTTTATAAAATGAACTTTTGAGGGTAATGCTAACCCCAATTATCATTTGCAATTTTGAAAATTCAAAATTGCAGTTGGAGTCCCAGATGGAGGACAACTTTCTATGAGTTTGTAGCTATGCAAATAAGTGGCCAAGGGTATCTCCAGAACTAAACATGAGGACAAAGTTTGTTTGGCCTCCACCATGAATTTTCACCTTCTAGTTTATGTTTGAAGGCATTTCCATCCAATAAATCAAAACATGTGCTCCAAATATTCATCATTCCTTGTAGGGATAGTTATATCAATGATTTTTCATGTGAATGGCTAAAAATTATAGGCATGACAAAGGGTTTTTACAACTATGAGCATGTTGGCTAAAATTTGGGGTGTTGACTATAATTTTGAAAATAACAAATTGAAACCCCCATTATTGGATTACAAAAGAAAGGTGTAAAAAATGTATAAATAGAGGGTTTCTCATGTATTTTAGGTGGTTGTTATTATTTATTCATTCTATCTAAGTCTAGGTTTTGCAAATGTTTTTGGGATCAAATTTTGTGTGTATATCTTGTCTCCCTTGTTGGGGTGGTTGAAAGTGTACAACCATTATAAGGCTTTGAGATCATGTTTATGTCTCCCTTATCCAACATGTTTAAATCTCACCATGTTTGTCGCCATGGTAGCATTTTTAAAAAATTGATGTATGTAATATCTCTTTTTAAATTAATGAAAATGCTTGTGGTTCTTTGCTATTTCTTGTTGATGAAGTAAAAAAATGTGTTTTTCAAGATATGTTGATTAGACATTTGGGTTTTGTTAATTATTGGTTATCTTTTTGAGCATAGATCTAGATTATAAACCCTTTTTACATTATTTTAGGATATGTTGTTGAATGACTTGTTAAGGAACCCTAGGTTTATGGATTTGAAGGGGAAAAGTGTTTGAAAGTTTAGTTTTAGTGTATGTTCTAGTCTTTTAAGGATCGTTTGGTATGTCCCATTATCATACTTATAAGTTTTTTATATATCTTTGGAAAGGATAATGTCATGAATATTTCAAAATACCCTATTATTTGAAAAATACCAGCACACCATACCCTTTTCTAAAAAATATCTAATTGTTCCTAATCTACCCTATAAATAATACACCCTTTGCATATTTCAAGTGTTATTTTCCATAAAAATGCATAGAATATTGCATATATAACATGTGTTTAAATATTTTAATTTGAAATCCCAACACTGTAGTTTTCCATTCGGCCCATGTGTTGAATATTATTTAGAATGAAGATTTTATCACTTTCCCATCTGTATTTAGTAGATTGTCTGTGACCTAGTGAATTTATTTTTTCTATGTGATAACCCTTCCCAATTAGAGTTAACAAGTTTGGTTGTGCCCTAGTCATATATGTGTTTCCTATATCAAAAATACCCATGGAGGTTTAATTTCATAATCTCTCCATGTGAGCAAGCTACCTTGTAGGTCTTCTCCCCTTGGTTCAGGCAGAGCCAGAAGTAGTAGGGAGTTGACCATACCCTTTGTTAGTGCCTCTCAGTCATTTTATGTGTTAGGTCCTTTCTTGATGCCAAAATCTTCTTGGATATAATGACATTTTAGTAGGTTTTTCACCTTTCTATGCTATTTTATTCAAGTGTGCAAGGTCGAGTAGAAAAGGTATACAACTAGGAACCAACACTCATATGGTGTCATTATCGAGGGTGACAAGGAATTATCGAGGACCAATCCTTTTCACCTATTTTGTTAGGGAATATTAAAAATATTTGTAATTAGTTCAAGTTTGGAAGTTATTTACCTATATTTTTACTAACTTGACTATCTTTGGTTCATTAATGTTGCACACTTTAATGGTCCCATTATCAAGGAAAGAAAAGACACCCATGTCACTTATGTTGCTAGGGACTTATACATAGAGCTATAAGTATTTCATGTTGAAAATTTATCTATTATTATTTGATACATTTAGACTATCTTGGACATGAATGCTACAACACTCCATTGGGGACATTCCAAGAATTGAAGGATTTGAAAATTTGACTTTTGTTGTGTTTATTTCAAAGAGCTATTAAAATTGCATGTTGGAAGGTGATTTATCCTTTTAAACGTAATTCTAAAAAATTTAGTGTATTTGTGTTGCTATATCATGATTAAATTCAGCAAAGTATGTTTTCAACATGTATCACAATTATGATCATTCTAATGTTTTTAGTGTGTTAACTTTTAGATTCTTGAATTTAGATTTTAGCGGTGACTCTAATTTCATTATCTAGTTTCAATAAGATCATTGACTATTTTGAATATATTTATCTTAATTTCCTATTTGAGTGTTATTTATTATTTGTAAATTTAGAAGTATTGAGATCATCCTTCAAAGGTGACTCATCAAAAAAACTTGTCTCACCTTTAAGTTTGCATCAAAGAAAAGGGAGACAAGTTTGGGGGCTAGTTAAAGGGCAATGTTTAGTTTCTAAAAAATCTTTAGATTTCCAAGATTTAGGTAGCCTTGAAAATTTTGTTAAACTCCCCATTATTAAAGACTTTCATATCTCTCTTAATAATTTTGAAACTTATAGTCCTATTTGCTATCCATATCCTTCTAAAATATTTGAATCCTCTCCTAAGATTGATCTATAAATTCCACCTCATTTACCCCCTCAAATTCTTTTTCCATTTGTTCTTAAACCTCTCATTAAACCAATCATGAGGCATAGGGACCAAGATGAGAATGAACATCCTACATTTTATATTCCTAGCTTCTGACCTATCAATTTTGATGAATTGGAAGGCTATCCCAATGAAGTCTCAAATGAAATAAGGAACTACTTTCTTAAATTCCAAGGGAACAATGTAGTGAGTGGTGATCAACACTTGAGGGATTTTCAAAATATCATTGAATATTATGAGTTTGAGAATAAGGATGTGTGTATTAAGTTATTTTTGCATATGCTGGAAGAAGATGCACATGAGTGGTTTAATTATCTTCCTTATGGATGAATTGATTCATGGGAAGATATGAAAATATTTTTAGAATTCAATATGGTGATAGAGTTGATCTAAAATTTATTTTGGCTGAATTTGAAAACATCAAAAAGAACCCCAATGAGTGAATTTAAGTCTTCAACACATAGTTCAATAAATATATGATGCAGGCTCCTAAGAACATAAGGCCTAGTGATACAATGTGCTTGATAAAATAATATGATGCCTTTGACAAGAAGGTTGCATACTACTTGAGAGACAAGGCTCCCATGAACCTATGGTTGGTATTTAATATAGCCATGAAAATTGAGAATAATATAAAGGCTATGGTAAAGCCCATGAACATGCAGGCTGATGTGAAATTGGTTAATCTAGAAAAATCACAACACATAAAGACAACTAATGTTGAAGATAAGGTTAAGATTTTGGCCTCCATTCTTAAAGAGATGTCCTACAAACTTGTCAGGGCTGAGAAAGGGATCCCTCATGTGTCTACCAATCAAGAGAGGGATCCAAATTTGAATCAAACAAAAAGAGGGTCTACTTTCCAAAATTGAGATAATGATAGAGGAAATAGGCCTGGGCATGAAGAAAGAATGAATAGAAATAAAAATAGAGGGGATAGAAAAGAAGTGTCTAATTCATTAAATGTTAAAGTGAATGCAATAGGTTGTGACATTGATATTTATTGGTGTGAAAAGTGATTCTTTCCACATACTTCAGGTGATACAATCAAACTTACTGATGAAGATGCAAATGAACCTGAGTCTACATTGTCTAATGATGTTATTATGATTTTCAACTATCAAAGTCCCTGAAGTAAGATGTTTGTCTCTATAGAATTTATTAGTGTTTCTACTGTTGATCATTTTTGGAGTGGAATACAAAGGGTATGTGTCATAACTTGTGAATTTTCTTATGATGTTAATATGGAATAAGCATAAGAATTGCCCATTCATGATTTAATTTTTTAGCATCAATGATGATTAAGAAATATGATAGGGGAATTTTGTTAGTTGAGGACAGGCATCTACTAATTAATGTAGTAGTTATCGAAGAGAAAGAATACTACTTGAGAATCAAATATCAAGTTGTTTCTCTTATGGACACCACCCCTTCAATTTCAAGGGTAGGAGATGCAAGTAAGGAAGTAAAGAAAACTAAAGCAATCCCTAATGCTTCTAAACTAGCACATATTTCCCAAGCTTCTAAGCATAAATGTGCTAATACTAAAATTAAAGTACCTTTGATATATAGTATCCCTAAGGGTGAAAATGATGTTAAAAAAACTCACCATTGAAGGTTTTACTTAAACATGGAAATCCACCGCAACCTAATCCACTTTAGACCTTAAGTGATTATATTCTAGATGAAGGTGTTGTTACCCTTCCACCAAATACTCTTCTTCCTTAGTATAGCATATGTGATATGCCCCATGTGTTGAGCCGATTGACAATAGCCATGTCCCTTGTTGAATTCTTAAGAATACTTAAACATAGGAAGAGAGCATTTGAGTACTTAGAATTTGGTGAAAAACCATCTAAAAATGAAATTAAGTTACCCAAAACACCCTAAGAAAGTAATGAAGAATCAGAAGTGTTTATTGAACCTGATCTACAAGTATATTTGGGGACTACATTAGTGGAGAGTCAGCTGAATGTGGATTCATTTTATATAACCCTATTGATCAATGGTCTGATTGTTCATAATTGCATGTTTGATTCTAGAGATTCTTGTAATGTGATTCCCCTGGGTGACCTAAATGATATTAGAGTGAAAATAACATTATATTTTGGTAAGTATTATGCCATGTATTCACAATAAGTTTTAGTTGTTGGGCAAGTTAAGGGGTTGCTAGTATAGTTGGTAGTGCATCTAGGAAAGTATTTGAATATAGACATGGTAGTTGTGGACTGCCCACCTAAGTGAGGGATGTATTTGTCATAAAAATGGGCTGATATCAATGGTGGAAGTGTAAAAATGGACCTTTATGCCACCATTCCATTAGAGGATAAGATGGTCAAACTTTATAGAGAGCTAAAGATGCTACCTGTAATAGAAGATCCAAAATGTGCTCTAAATGAAGTGTTATACATAGATGTTGAGCTTGGAAAATTCATTACAAATATTGACATTGTTGAACAACCTATTGTTCTAAATGTTGAAATTGATAGTGAAAGTGAATTTTGGAATATGTTTTTTGATGGGGCTTACTTTAATATTTGAAATGGAGTTGGGGTTGTCATCTATGCTCATAATGGTAAAATTTTCAAGTTTTATTTTTAGTTGTCCTTTGAGTGAATGGACAATACTATTGATGATGGGGCACTCTTTATTAGTTTAAAAATTTCCCACAAACATGGAATTAAAGTTTTATTATCAAGGGTGATTATGATCTATTGGCTAAGTAGGTCCATAGAGCTTACACGACCAAACATAAAAGGTTGAAATAATATATATTTTTTTAGGATTTGAATGAATTATTTGACACATTCAAAATTTTTTATCATGATAGAAGTTTCAATGAGGAAGATAACAAACTTGTAGGGTTAGGTGCTTAGTTTGATACTATAAATATGAACCCTTATTATCAGCATCAAGTGGAGGTACTTGTTAGGCCTTCAATCCTAGACAATGTTAATCATTGGTAGGTGTTTGATGATGCCAAACACATTAAGAGGTTTCTCAACTATGAAGTGGAATTCTATGATCAGCTCATAGACTGGGATTATACAGTTCAAGTTTGTGATGGAAAGGAAACCTTGTTTAGGAAGGACATTATTCAAATGAAGATGAACATGCTTCCAAATGGATTGGTAAGTTTAGAGGTGGATTTTGATGGAGTTGATAGAATAAAAAATTGAGACTCGTTTATTTTAAAAGACATGACTTTGATCAGTTTGGGTTCTCATGAGAATCTAAAGAAGGTTTAGCTAGGTACTCACCTAAGTGAAGCTAAGAAGCAAGTTTACATGTAGTTATTAAGAAAGTACCAAGATTATTTAGAATGGTATTATTCTAAGTGGAAAGTATATATGGAATATTTATTTCAACATGTCATCCAATTCTATCCTGATAGCAAACATTTTAGGCAGAAACAAAGACCTATTAATCCCATATTGGCCACTAAGATATGAGATAAATTAAATTTGATAAGGGATGGTAGAAATATTCAACCAATCAAGTATTCATTATGGGTTGAGAACTTAGTCCCCGTGTAGAATAAAAATTGTGACATTTGTTTGTGTGTGGATTTATAGAATTTATACAAAGCTTAATTAAAAGATAATTATCCCTTCACCAATACAGATAACCTGCTACAACGTGATACTAGATTAGAGATTTTTTTCACTTTAGATGGTTTCTTAGGGTATAACCAGGTTGTGGTGAAGGAAAATGAGAGACCCAAAAGTACATTTACAATGACTTAGGACATATACGTATATATGAGGATGCCTTCTAGGTTAGTAAATAATGGTATAATGTTTTACTGAAATATGGACTTTTTTTTATAGGGTTAATTAAAAATTTTATAGTTGTGTATCAGGATGATATCACCATGTACTCCAAGACTAGAGAGGAATATTTGGATCATCTATAAAAAGTTTTGATTAGATGCATGGAGTTTGGAATTTTCCTCAATCTAAAGAAATGTCATTTTAAAATAAAAATGGCCAAGTTTATTAGATATATAGTGTCCAAAGATGGTGTCATGATTGATCCCAAGAGGGTAGAAGCCATTGACAAATTTCCTATCTCATAATCCAAGAAGGGAAATTATTCCTTCTTTGAACAAATCAATTTTGTAAGGAGGTTTGTGTCTAATTTTGTAGAGATCAATTTGCCTATCACTTCAATGTTGAATAAGGACTAGAACATCAAGTAGGAGGAAAAGGCCATTCAAGCATTCAATGAAATCAAAGAGGATTTAAAATTTTCCCTTATTTTAGCCAGCCTTGATTACATAAAAGCATTTCAAATATTCTCTTTTGCATCATATAATATTGTTGTTATTGTCCTATTATAAAATAATGAAAATGGTCATGATCATCCCATAGATTTCTTTAGAAAAACTATGCAAGGTGTTGAACTAAATTATATGAGCTTGGAAAAAAAATATTTTACTCTTTTAAAGGCTATTAAAACATTTAAGCCTTATATTATGATTTCAAAGATTGGTTTTTATGTCTTGCATACCATGGTGAAGGACATTTTAACTCAGAATGAGTTATCTAGTAAGATATGTAGGTGGGTCAACAAGTTGCAAGAGTATGATGTGGGTATTTAGACCACCAAGTTAGTGTGAGGGATGGGCCTATCCAAACTCATGGTTGAGACCAATTTTTAATTTATTGAGGTAAACACTACTATTTTAAATGTTGATGATTTCTTGAGTCAATTTAACATATCTCCATGGTATAAAGACATTGTCTATTACTCATAAAATATGAATTATCCCTCTAAATTAGATAAGAATTTAAAAAATCCTAATCTTTTATCCCAAAAATACCTCTTGACTAAGAATGGACTAGCATGGAAGAATCCAAATAGGGTTTTTCTAAGATGCGTACTAGAAGAACAAACTACTAACCTGAATGAAGACATTAATAATGGAGTATGTGGTGGCCATTTTAAACCTAAATTAATGGCTCATAAAATTATTATAAATTGTTATTGGTGGCTATCATTATTCAAAAATGTTTCTTAAAATGTTAGAAAGTGTGATAAATATCAACATTTTGGTAGAAAGATGAAAGCTTTAAGTTCTCTTCCCTTGTAGCCTATGACGATTGAAGGCTTATTTAGATAATGGGGAATGGATTTTATTAGAAAAAATATTGAATCATCAAGTACTAGACATAAATGGATAATTTTTTCAACTAACTACTTCATGAAATGGGTTGAATTAGTCCCTATAAAGAAGGTAACACATCAGTTAGTTATGGATTTTTTACTAAATCATATTATTTGTAGATTTATTGTGCCTATCAAGGTAATTTTTGATAATACCATGAGTTTAAAATATGATCCTTTATTTTCATTATGTAAAGTGTACAGGATTGAGTTAGTTTACACTTCCAATTATAACCCTTAGGGGAATGGGTGAGCAGAATCTAGTAACAAAAACTTGCTCAAAAAAGTAAAAAATAAGAAGTGGGGTGAACAACTAGAGTTTTACTTATGAGATGATAGGATTTTCCCAAGAGATCTATAGGAACAATCCCTTTTGTTCTTGTTTGTGGAGCTCAAGAAGTTTTTCCTATGAATTTACGATTGCCAACCTATCATCTCATACAATAACTAGAAGATAATGAGCAAATAAACCAATATGAAAGCATGATGAACCAGATTATTGAGATTGATTAAATTAAATTATAATATCATGAAATACACCTCATGTTAAAGGAAATACTAAATATTTTTTTTGATAGGAAGGTCACTCCAAGAACCTTCCAAGTAGGTGATCTAGTTCTATTTTGGGACAATAGGCATGAGGAGAAAGAAAAACATAGAAAATGTGATGCCTTATGGATGGGTCCCTATTCCATTTAATATCATATTAGGGAACATAATTTATTCCTGAGAGACCTAGATAGTGAAATACTAGAGCTACCAATCAATGGTAAGCATTTGAAACACTTCATTGACTGATTCTGTGACTTATGTATAGTGTTGTATAGTGTATAGTTTCATTACTTTTCTTTTGCCCCTCTATTTAGGGGTTGGTTTATATATTTAATTTAATGTTTGTTAATAATGTGTTCATTTCTAGATCCTCTTAATCTATTAATGTCTATCTTCCATGTTTTATTGAACTTGCATGAATGTTTGTTGAATTATTTCCCAAATATTGATTCTATGGCCCAGTAATTGGCACATGGTCTTACATTATAGGGTTATTTTCATACCTATAGGGGGTATACATCCCCAATAAATAGAAATTGTTATTTACCAAAATTACATTAAATAAATTGTACCCTTGTGTATAAATACATGATTTGATGAACTTGTTTCCTATTTAAAAGTGTCCACCCAAGGTTGAGTGTTCTATTTTCACCTCAATCCATTTAAAATCCCATGTTCTTGATAATTAACTATTTTAAATCCTTTAATATCTTTGCATAACTAACATTTCATATTTTCATGTTTTAGTAGATTTACATGGGTGTAATGGGGAACCAACATGGAAGTCTTAAGATCCATGTGAAATTGGAGTTTGAAGCACATAATATATCAAAAATAATCCCACATCTTGATACACATGTCATATGGGAGGCAATGTGGATATATAAGCCCTTGTTTTATAAATCCAATACTTACGTGGATAAGAGAAAGTAAAATGCATCAAAACGTTTTTTAACTCCATTTTACATGCAACTTACCAATGTGGAAGTTAGAGGAATGGAAAAGTTTAATTCTTTTTTTAAAATAGTGGGACCTAGATATAAAATATATTGAAAGAAGTTTTAGTAGTAAAAATAAATTTATAAAATTCCTTTTGAGAGGGTCAAATTCCACTAGAAGTGTAAGGGTAAAAAATAAATTACAAAGTGGTACAGAGAATTCTATGAAAAGAGCATGGTGGGATCTAGAAGGTGCAATGCAATTTGCAAGTTTGTTGAATTATAATTTTTTGATTTCGCTCTAGATCTTGTACTATGAAGGTAAAAGTTAAAAAGGGGAGATGTAAATAAAAATGAAGCAAAAGGATTTTTAGTCTATGACATCATAAAGATGAGCCCACATGGAAAGTTTTTCAAGGTTTTAAAAATATATACAGGTAGTAGCCAGGATATAAAGGAATAGTTAATGTGATGAAAAGGTCTAAAGAAAATATCAAGAATACAATTCACCATTTGATAATGTGAATAATGAAACATGGGATGTAAGAGAAAAAGGACTTTCTAAAAGACATAGCCCATAAGACTGCCCATGTAGAACCCAAAGAAAAATATAGAAATAAATTTTAAGATCCCCATGCCAAAATTTCCATGCCTATGTAGAAAGGATAAACAAGATGAAGTATAATTTCATGATTGACATCAAGGGGGAGTCATGTGGCTGCAAAGAGATAGCTTGGTGGAGGTCAAAACATTGATTGGAATTAAATTTTTTCAAATAACACTATGGAGTTTTGTGGGAGAAATACATGTGAAAAGTAAACTTTGAAAAGACACTTTGTGATTTGATTATCCACCTTTGGATCCCATACATGATAAGAGTGTGTTGGTGGTGGAAGTGGGAAGTGTAGATGCACTTTGCAATTTGACAAATGTGCAAATTGCTCATAATGCAAAAATAAACACACTTTATTTGACAGACCACAGCCACTTGAAACAAGCTTATAATGTAAAAAATAACACACTGTCTATTATATATGAATTTTTAAATAAATCATAAGTTGAAATTGGATTTGACATAATTAATTTTAAAAAAATTAAAAAAAAATTAAATTACATAAAACCAATTTATTTATGTTATTTTTGAAAAAAAATAATATTAGTAACTTTTTATCTTTTTAAAAAAATTTAACCGCTATTTTTAGTAAGTTTTTCATGTAAACTCAAATGATCCCAAACATAATCACATATCCTCTAAATACTAAAATTAACTCAATAAACAAATTTCAGCTCAATACTATGTTTGAGAATAAAAATATTATATTTTTAAATAAAGAAAAATCCTAAAAATATATTAAAATATAATTAGAGATTCTTCTATGCTTATGTATAACCTCCAAAATATTATGAAAATATTCTTAATCAAATAGAGTTAGTTATGATTGAATTAAAAATTTTGAAACCTTTATTTTGATTCAAATAAGAACTAAAATAGAATTATGAATTAACTATTACAATCTCCAAAAGATAGACCTCCACATCATAAACATAAAATGTGTCTCATAAATATACAACATAAAAAATCTTTGCTATTTTAAATAAAAAATCATACATATATATATATATATATATATATATATATATATATATATATATAACCAATTTTTTTTTTTAAATATTAAAAATAAGATATAATTATTATTTTAAAGTTTACATACAATGTATTAGCTTAAGAACCAAGAATAATATCATACTATACACATAGAAAGTTAAATGAACATGCTTTGAAAAACAATACATTAGAAGAAGAATATAAATAGAGGAAGTAATAATTAATCATTTTAATTATTGGATCTATAGATACTTATATCACCAAATCATTTGTATGAAAATATATTACTTCAATTGAACTGATGTTACAATTTTTTGTACTTTATTTGTGTAGTTATTTTTCATTTGAAGGTTCTATATTTCAGAAATAACTTATTATTGAATTGTTGGGCTCGTGCATGTAGATTTATTCTTATATAGGTATGTAATTAGATTTTAAATAGTGATTAATTATAGGAAAGAATATTTTAGATTAACTCTAAGATTATAAATTCTCTTGTTATTATTCATGTTTTATATGTTTGACAATAATAGTAAAGTTTATGTTCAATAAAATTTGTTAGATTCACTAATACATATTTCATTAAACTATTTAAATTTAATTAATTAGAGAAATAAATGTAGAATATAATTTTTATTGATCTCAAGGAAAGCATACACAGGTTTATAATTTTTATTTATATATCAAAAGTCCATCAAAATTAATGAAAATGTGTCAGGCATTTATACAAATGATAATTGACATATCCTCATCAAAGTTATTGAAGCACTTAGTATGAAACATGAGATATGGATTATATTTTATTTATTTGTTTTTAGTGGTTTAAATAAGAGCATGATGTATTAATCCCATAGCACCATGGGTATGTATAGCACCATGGGTATATAAGAGAACACATTTTAAATCTACAAACATAAAATACTTAATTTTCAAGTGCTTGATGTGATTTAATAAATTTTCATTTCAAACTACTAATGGTTTGATTTATTATGAGTTAGCTACTAACATGTAACAATTATTGTATCATTTATGTATTTTAAACTACATGATAGAAGAAATATTTTTTTGTTCATTAGACAAGTTAAACACAAGGAGAAATCTATAATGGAGTTTTCAAATAAAAGGGTCTTGAACCCAAAGTATTGAATAAACACTTGAAATGGTTGTATATCTTTTGTGAGTTAAATCAATTAAATTTATAATTCATTTATTAGTTAAATTTGATTTGAAATTGATGGTTGTAATGGTTGTAGATTATTTGTGAGGTGAATGAATAAAATTCTTAATCTATTTATTAGTTAAATTTCATGTGAAATAGCTAGTTGTAGATCATTTTTTATATGAATGAATAATTTTTTTAATTTATTTATTAGTTACATTTTATGTGAAATTGAATTCTAATATAATCGCTACAAGATATTAAATTAGATCAATTTTATAATTTGTAAGTTATGAAAATCTGTTTGGAATATATATACATTATGTTTTGGTTCATAAATTAATTAATATAATGACATGGAATTAATAAAAGTAAAATCTTAGATAAAATGTGTATGTAAGCATGAACTAAATTAAATCATATTCTATGATTATAATTAAATGGATACATTTCAAGATGCAAGTCTCTTAGAATAATTGATTAAAGGAAACCTAGTTTAGATGTATAGGTGAAGGATGTAATTTTATAGTTAAAATTTATGTGACTCTTATAAAACTAGAATGGAATACTTAAATACTTAAAACATTAGATAATTATAACTTAAATGGAAAAATAAAATAAAAATAGTTAAGGTGTAATCTAATAGAAATTGATATATCATTAATATGAATGAAATTAATTGACATTAAAGAGAAATCAAGATTTAAGGCATAGTGTGGTTGCAATCTATTTAAATTCACTTAAAAGATAAATAATACAAAAAGCTAAAAATTGAATGCTCATTTACGTAAATGTGAATTTTCAACATATAAAATGTTAAAATAAAATCTACCTAGTAGGATGGATCTATCCAAAGACTACTAACAAATTATTTTGGAAATTGTAAAGGAAAGGTAATTTAAAAAATAGTGGATCATATCACAATAGTACCAAAACCAAAGAAAGGAATAGAATTTTATTTATTACACCCATGCCTATAATGTTTAATATTA
>JARHVA010007715.1:405000-485000 GCA_037957365.1 Torreya grandis | reverse complement strand
GTACATTGACAACTTTATAAAATAAATCCAATAAATATTATTAAATATTAATTATATATATATATATATATATATATAATATTTAATAATATTTATTGGATTTATTTTATAAAGTTGTCAATGTACTTGGTATCAATTTTGATAAGAGTTAAGTTAATATTTAATAAGATTTATAGAAATATAGATCCTTAAATCATTTTCATGTAATTAATTAGAAAATTAAATTCATGTTAAAAATTTGATTGATCTTGAAAAAATTCTACAAGGGTTTATACGATTGATCAAATATTCATCAAAATTGATGAAATTGTGTTATGTGTTTGCACAAGTGATACTTGACATATCTTCATTAAAGTTGACAAAGTGCTTGGTTTAAATCACAAGAAATGGATTATACTTTCCTATTTATTTTTAGTGATTGAAATAAAATAATGGGGCATTAATCCCATATCACCATGGGTACGTAAGGTAAACCTTTTTATAGGTACAAACATAAGTTACTTATTTTGAAGGTGCTTAACTTGATTTAAATTTGAATCTAATATTATTTTTCTCTATTAAAAGTTACCTACCATCTAGAAACAATTATTTTAGCATTTATGAATTTTGAAATATGTAATATATGCAAAATTATGTTGTTAAATAGAATAGTTGGGTGCAAGTGGAACTCTATAATGCAATGGAAAAATAAAAGGGTCTTAAACCTGATGTATTTACTTAACACTTGAAATGAACGTAAGTAATTTTTGATTTGAGTGGATATAATTTTTAATCCATTTATTAGTTAAATTTCATGTCAAGTTGACTTATAAAATGGTTTTTACAATATATTCAAGTATATTGGAATGTAAAAGTTGTAATTTATGAAAAACTAACTTAAAAAGATATATACTACATCTTGGTTCATAAAATAATTATGGAAAGACATTGAATTAATAAAATTGATACTTTTTATGAGATGGATATGTGAACAAGAAATAAATTAAATCATATTCTATGATTTTAATAAAATTCCTAAGTTTTAAGATGCATGTCTCTTACTTAGAATAATTGGTTAAACCAAACATAGCTTAGATGTGTAGATGAAGGCTGTAATTCTAGAGTTAAAACTTATGTTATTATTATAAAACCAAAATGGAATAGTTAAAAACTATAAATATTGGATAATTATAGATTAAAGTAAAAAATAAAATCAATAAGTCAAGGTACAGTTTATGGAAATTGACGTAACAAAAATATGAATGAAATTCCTTGACATTATAGAAAAATCAAAATAAAAGGAAAAGTGTGTTCATGATGTACTTAATCTCACTTGAAGATAAACAATACTAAATGATATAAATTGAATGGTCATAAAAATGTAAATGTGGATACCTGACATACATGTTAAAATAAGATTTGCCTAGTAGGCTAGATCTATCTAAATAGTGCGAGCTAATTATTTGGTAAGGTGTAAGGACAAGGCAGTTTGATGAACATGGGATCCTATCAACAAAGTTCATAAACTAAGAAATTTAATGGAATTAAATGTAGCATTCCCATGCCTATAATGGTTATTATTAACAAAATAAGGTAAAAAAGGGTTATAACTTAAGATTAAAAAAAAAAATCTTCTCCCTTATGGGAGATCTGTATGATGTGCTCAAAGGTATACATAACTACAACATTGATGAAGTTAAAATACTAAAGAAACCTGAGCATTGTCAAATCAAAATTAGGGTATTTTAAATTTAATTTGATAGATAATTCTTAATGGCACGAGTTAACTGATAGATCATAAATGGGAAGCAAGAGTGGCCTTCCTAGCTTCATTGATAATGCTATATTTTTTTAAGTTAATGACACAAGTGAGCATTGAATAAATATATGACTAAGGAATTTATAAAAACCCTCTGATCAAGTACTAGCAATAGGAAGAACTATTTATTTATTTATTTTTCATATTATATCCCAGTTATAACATAAAGAATAAATGATTAGATTAAAATTAAAATGAAATCAAATGTGAAACTTAATTCAATTATATAAGTGAAGGACATGTCTATATGATTTACATTTCAAGTAACAACCATCATTTAACTTCTCCAAACTTACTTGACTGGGTGATAAACATTAAGTCTTAGCAATGACCTTCAAGGTCTTGATTTCTCTATTGGAGACAACCTATCATTTGCAATAAGGATTTTGACTTTACAAATAAGGATTACAACTGGAAACACTTTACCTTTTTTGTTATTATTATATAAATAAACTTCCCAAATATGAATTTATGGATAAAATATTTATTTTGGTAAATAAAGGATCATAATTCCATATCCCACATATAAATGGTTAAGAACATACTAAAGCTAGTTAAAATAAATATCATCAATGATTCTTCAATTAGTTATTCCCATGATATCCATAATGTTATTAGATAATCTCAATTGACCATTAAATGGATAAATTATTATTGTTAGAGACACAACAAAATTATGAAATAGACTACATATAAATTCAATAATATTGCAATGAATATTGGTCATATAAGATTAGTCACTAATCATAACCCAAGATGAATCAACTCATATAAATACTTTCTATTTTTTAGGAATGAGATAAACCAAGCAACCCAATGTCAATTATTCCATTGCTAATTATATAAATAATATTACCATAAACCAAAACGAAAATAAATATTAATGCTTATAGAGTAAAGGTATACAAAACAACTAATAAACATGAATATTTTGTCTCCCCCCTCCCTGCCCCCACTCACTTTAACAATGGCTTGTATAGATTTCCATTAAGTATGGGATATTTATCCATATACTATTAGTTTATAATTAATCACATGCAATAGACATAAATCCAACATAGACACAAATTAAAAAATTTCCAAAGAGAAAAAAAATTGTTCATTGATTTATTATTCCCTTCTTAAATTACTAAAAAAAATATAAGCAAAACTCCATAGCTTACTAAATAAGTTTAAAATCTATCCAACCCATGGTATGAATTATTCATGACATATTACCTAATGAAATTTGAGTTAAATTTCTGGCTACACTTATAATAGGATAATAACATAGCTTAAAAGTGTAACTTTGATAATCAAAATACAATTTATCATTATCATGATAGACATGAAAAACATGCAAGATAAGTTTTATCCCTCAAATTGATATTCATTATTTTCATAATATATATTTCAAGTCAAATATGTACATTTAAATAGGCTAAAATATCCATTTCAATGTATTATAATTATATTTCCATATAAAAAAAGATACAACAACCAAGTAACATATATAAGCCTTAGTTAAAATAACTATTGATACAACAACACTAGAATGAGTTCAAGAACATAAAATCCTATAAAAATTTGTGGGTTCATTATTTAGACAACATTTTTTTGTTATCTAAGCAAAAAAATAGTCATAAATAAATCTAAATTTAGGTCTTGGTCCATAATAGCAAGGCACTCAAAGTGATTTATTACTTGCATGTTGTAATTATAGAGAAATAAACCAGAAAATGTTGGAAAAAATTCATATCCCTCTATATAAGCAATTAATATTTTGAATTATAAACCCTATAAGGTAATTTCCAATAGGTATTTAATAAGTAGTTAAAGATATTTAAATTAAACTTCCCTACATTTAAAACATGAAACTAAACATAATCAAGAGGTGTTTCTTTCTTTCATAATTATTAGATGAGGAATCAATGTATTCTAATTACAAGCTTTATGTATACCATTAACAAAAATATTATCTACCATCTCATGTTGTGTTATCACTCAGATTACTTAATAATTTTAACACTAACATTGTGCAAGCACATACAAAACTAGATTTAAAATATAATTATTATACCAATAAGGAAACATTCCAATCAACCCAATATAACTTAAGACACACAATTTTTATCTATTTAATGAAATTTTAAATTCTCATAAGATTTATAAGATACAATATCACTCCACTAATGCATAAGGATTTTCAAATGTTCATAAGATGTCATTGTAATATTAAATCAAAGGTTATAACCATAAAATTTATTCCAGAATACATGAAGACATAGCTACTCAAATAGATATATCCAAGAATATAACATGATAAAATAAGAGATTCATTACAAAACACATATGGTAGCATAATTTTTTAATCAAATAAAACATTGAATTCATTCTAACACACAAGTAAAACACACATATCCTAGTTTCCACAATAGAAAACATAAAAACCATGCATTGAACAATAAGATACTCATGAGTTTTACTTATGAAATTATACTAAAAATTTTAACACAAATATTAACATTTATACCCATATTTATCATTAAAACCCTCATAATATATATAAACCCATTAGTGTAGTTATTTTTTCTAGTCATACTCTATCATGCATCAAACAACGCTATCCATAAATTAAATCAACAACTAATTCCTTGGAAGGCTTATACTATACTCCCAAGTGTGATATTTTTAATAAAATAAAGTGGTTCGGATATAATGTTATCAAAGAATCAGATATAAATATCTATGGCAATAAGAATAATTCATCCAAGAGTGAACCAAAATAATTAATATAAAGAAACATCATTTTTTAAAAAGTCATTTCAATAAAAAATTATGTCTCTCTTGTATCTAGTTACCATGGACAATAAATTTATTTATGCTTACAATATGATTACCATAATTATATCAATACAACCAAACTACATAATAAATATTTATATGGTTTACACTTTAAATTTAATTATTTCAAGTGAACTATCTAGTTTGATAAAAATCATAGAGTAAAGATCAAACATAATTTCATACTAGTTTTTACTAAACATTTCACTATGCCAAACAAGAAAACTAATTGCACTCATGAAAATATTATAAACAACCCATTAATATAGGAACACAATATGAAGAGACTAATTTTACAGTTCTAACAAATCCACTATAGTGATTCTCCAAAAAAAGATAAAACCATATTTATATTTAATGTGATAGCATACAACTGATGCATTATACCAAATCTTAATAAGGACTTTCCGACATTTTTATTTGATTAATAATTAATAGAACAAAAAATTAAATTACCATAGAGATTGAAAATGAATACATTCTCTGAAATTAAATACTTAAATCAAGCATACCATATGACACCAACTCATTGAGGTATTTCAACAAATAAATCATAACCATCCATCATTAAGAAAATTTGACAAATAATTCACAACCATCCATCATTGAGTAATTTTGACAAACAATTGACAACTTTCCATCATTTAAAAATTTTGACAAAAAATTCACAACCATCAATCATTGAGGATTTATTTTGTGAAGATAAAAACCTCTTACACATTATCAAATCATAACTAATAATTACTCAATCAAACACAAACCACTATGGAGTATATCAAATGCACAAAACTAGGAATCATAAAACCATGCATAATAGTCCACAATGGATAAATAAATTGATGCAAAAATATATTAAAATTTTATTCATGGATGATAATTATGTTTATATGGGATTGTAGGTTTAGGACAATGCACAAGCATTCAATATTTAAACAAGTAATCATACCCTATGCCCATACTAGGTAGATGCACATGGATCTATGCCCAAACACAAATTTGTATACCCTATGGCGTGCCATGACTGGTATAAGAAATAATTTTTTACAAACTTAGCCAAAGGAATAGATATGTGCCTAAATAGAGGACATGAGGTTTTTTTACCTTTATTGCCTCCTACCATTCCATTGAGTAACTAAATTCATGTTCCATTCTCCCACCATGGATACCTCCAAGAAATATTTTTATTTTATACATGAATTTATGACTGACCACCATTACTTCCTTTCTGACCTGTTTCCCCATCCTCAAGGCATGCCAAAATATAATACACATGAATTTTTGTTATGCTGAAGGAAAATGTGTAGTGTCTCTCATCCCCCAAATATTCCATTCTCATTTTCAAATTAAATAATACCCAATGATATCCATGACCTTTCAAACCCTTATCATACTTTTTCCAAAACCTAGGATAAATATTATTTTAATCATTGTAAACTTTATAGTAAAAAATCATTCCTTTTTCCATGAAATAATTAAAATATTTTAAAATACCAAACGGAAGATGTAATCATAAATAATGAATTTACTTAAAAAATGGAAAATTACCTCAAAGACCATGTATAATAGGACCAAGTGAAATTATTTGTATTAATTTAATAATATTAAAAATATTCAACATTGGATTATTAAGATGCCAAGGGCACAATTGGATTAACACTAATTATGTGGCCCCATTAACCTTAAAAAATCACAATTATCTCTACAATAAAGATCTATACCATTGAGTAAACCCCCTACTTTATTTAATTGAGTATACCCTAATTAATTTACCTACTTGAATATTCCCTACCTGATTAAATACCTAAGCAATATATTGTTCTTGAGTATGCCCTACCTAAATACCTAAACCAAATCTTGATCTTGACTGTGCCCTACCTAACATATTGTACTTAAATATGACCTACCTACCAATACTTCTTTCCATACCTACTTGAGTATTCATTTATTAATTGATTTATTTACTTAGATATGCTTTGCCTAATTGAGTATGCCATACCTAATTAAATACCCAATCCATATCTTAATCTTGATTATGAGTATATAATCATATACATATCTATCTTACTTGAGCCATATATTGAAAGGAGAGGGGGCATTATCATGTTTAAATTTTTTTATAGGAGGCGTTATTGGATCGAGGGATAAAGGAGAGGGTGAATTATTAGGGGATGATTGAAAAATAGGAGAGTGGATGTTATCAATATATAGAGAAAAGAGATGGGCCATTGATAAAGTCATATCTTGAAAGGATAAGGGAATTCTCACTTATCTAGTGAAAGGAGTGAATAGGGATGATTAGGCAAAAGGATTAATGGTATATTCCTAAATATTTTGTGGGATTTTCAGTCAATGTGTCTATAAACATGCATAAATTCCTACCCTATAGCATCCAACCTATAAATACATATAGTCATGATAAATTCAATCATACATGAAATCTAATGCATTCGTATTACTAAATGTATCTATGTAATCACTCATATATGAAATCTACTTGTAGTCATGATATTATAACTTATACCTGATGTGAATGTTGCTAGTCACCCTAGTATACTCCATTCAAAATATATGTTTAAAAAATAACATTCACTATAAAATAAATATTAGACAAATATGTCAATTCATGCATGCTTCAATTTAAATCTCACACATTATTCTAAAATCACATAGAATAAAGTCATCTTCTAGCATTTTAAAATCATATAGGACACTACCACTACCACAACCACAACCACTACGATTTGGGTCCCAAAACCAAATGGAGAGAGGGGTTCAAGATCAGAAATCATCATCTATCATCATCATCATCATCATTTATCATCATAATTTCTACCTCATTATTCATCGTCATATTTAATACCTCTTTTATTGACCTTCATCATCTCCCATAATCCCTCATTGTCCCTAATGACACTATCATTTTTCCTCATCATCACTCATCATCCTTAGTCACTCTTTCATTATTTATCATTTTACCTCTTCATCCATAATCAATTACACATCATTATTCATCATTGATCATCATCCTAATCATTCTTTCATCAACCCTCATCAAACCTAACCATCCTTAGTCACTCCCATATTATCCTTTATCATTTCTAATCATTAGGAATCAGTCCCTCAATTTCCCCCATTGTCCTTAATCACATCCTCATTCACCCTAATCACCTTCAATCACTCCCTTATTATCCCTCATTACCCCACATCATCAATAATCACTCCCTCACCAACCCTCATCATCCCTAATTACTCCCTCATCAACCATCGTCATCCTTTATTATCCCTAGTCACTCCCTTATTGGCCCTAATTATCCTTCATCATTAATAATCACTCACTCATTCATAATCACCATCCCTCATCATCAATAATCATCTATAGTCACTCCCTCATCATCCTTTATCATGCCTCATTATTCCTAATCATCCCTAATCACTCCCTCATTGGCCCTTATTATTATTAATCACACCATCATTGACCCTCAACATCCCTAATAATACCTAATAAATATATAATCATCATTCATTATCCCTCATCATCCATATTCACACTCTCATCATCCCTAATAACTCCCTCATTAAATATTATCACCCCTCAACATCCCTCATCATCGCTCATCATCCCCAGTCACTTTCTTATCATCAATCATCATATTTCACCATTCCTAATAACTCCCTCTTCATCCCTAATCATTTCATCATTATAATTCATCATATCTCCTCATTTATAATTAGTCCCTCATGAACCCTCACTATTTATTATCATCCTTAGTCACTCCATTATATTTCATTATCAACTATATTCCTCAACAATGATAATTCTAAAAGATGTTGGTAAGTGATAACATGATTTATTGTGAGCCTAAGTTGCATTGTAAACTTTAGTTTCATAGTGAGATTGAGTTGTATTTCCAACCTAAGTTTCATTACAAGATCGAGTTCTATTGGTATCTCAAGGTGTATTGGGAGATTGAGTTGCATTGGTAATTTGAGTTGCATTGAAAGCCTAAGTTACATTGGGAGTTTGAGTTGGATCATTATCCTTACCTACATTATGAGTCTGATTTATATTACACACTTGATTTTAATTGAGAGCTTGAGTTGCATTGTAATCCTAAGTTGCATTAGGATCGCAAGTTATATTACTAATCATGCATTTTTAAAAATAAGTTTGATTATCATGGGATCCCTATGAGAATTGTGACATACCTTTTAACTTATAATTATTATGACCGAGTATGTTCTTTGAATGCCTATGTGGGAAAATAAGTTAAAACAAAGGAAAATTTGTAATTCCCCCTTAATCTAAAATAAATTTTGGAATGCTTTGTATACTAAAGTTTGGAAAGTAAATGTATGAAGGAAAACAGGTTTACTCTTTAATGTGAGATCAAATGTTAGTTTGAAATTTGTTTTTCCCTAGATTTAATTATTATGGTTTATTGGTTTGGATCTCTTATTTCTATATTAAAAGTGTATATTTAATATTTAGGTCTTTTAAATTAATCTAAACATTGGCCTCAAGCCATTTTAAGGGTTCGTGATATCCTTTTCCAAACTCACCCACCTAGTAATAGATGATTTTTTAGTTTTCCTGATGGTTCCTAGATTTGACCTTCAAAACCATTAGATCTCACCCCTTTGTTACCTATGATATAAAGTTTTTGATGATTGTATTGATTCCATTTATTTCTTATTCATATTAATATGTCATTGAGGAGGAGGTGAAATCCTACTTCTATCCATAATGCCTATGGATGGGTTATTTGCATTCTATTTAGGTTACAAATGTTAAGTGAAAGGGCTAGATAATTTTATCTCTTATTATGTTTATGATTTATTCTCAAATAATGTCATGTGATGCGAGTATACATTATTAAAATTTGTGCCACTAAATTTTCTTTCTCACTTTTTATCATTGTGGGACTCTTTGCACTTATGTGGTAATTTTGATGGAAGATGGGATTTTTTTCACTTTCCACTATGATGATTTACTTTGGAAGTTTTCACTAAAACTTGTTTGTTGGTTCATCTATGCCAAATGTTAATGTTTTGGATGTTATATGATCATATCACACATCTCTTAGTGTCTTCCAACTATATTTTTGATCAATGTGAACATGAAAATAATTGATTAGAATGATGAAGTGATTTAGAGTTTAGGGTTTTGGGTTTAAAATTTATAGTTTAGTGATAGGGATGATGAAGGATTGTGATAAATGAAGAAAAATTTACTATGTATGATGATGAATGATAAGGGATTGAATATAAATTATAACTTCCAATAAGGGAGTGATTATGGATGATGAAGGATAATGAGGATCAATGAGGGAGTGATTAGGGATGATGGATTTTAGAGTTTCAAGTTTTAATGTTTATTATTTATGGTTTTATTGTTTAGGGTATATGTTATAAGGGTTTAAGGTTTAAGGGTTTTGGTTTTAAGGGTATAATTTTTAGGTTTTAGTGTTTAAGTTTTTAACGTTAAAGGTTAAGGATTTAAGGGTTTAGGGTTTGGGATTTATTATTCAAAGTTTTGATTTTTTTAATTTTGGGTTTAGAGTTTGGTGTTTTGTCATTTTATGGATTATGTCTTGTTTTATAATACCATTTCATCCCTATTTTGGTCTAATACATTCATATCTAGCTACTTTGTCAAAATAGGTGCTCACTATTGGGAATTTTATGATAACAAGGCCTTATTTGTCTTTATATCTAGTTTGACATTCTTTTACCCATTAGTGAACTATAATATCCCCTCCTTTGACTTATTCAATGGTATATTCATAGGTATAATATGGAGTGATATATGGGGGTAGTATTGAGGTACTTATTTTGATAGGAAAGTGGAGAGGGGGATTTTTAGAATTACCAATGCTTGCATCATTATTTTATGGTGTGGTATCCAAAACAAACATTATTTGTCCTAAAGTTATTTAAATTGTCATAGTGGAGGAATGATTTGGAGTGGGTTATGGTAATGACACTACTAGTTGAAGGAATAGCCTTGAAATAGATGGTAAATAAGTTCATGTATAGATGTTTAAAACTATTTACCCTATGTTACAAGTGTAAAGGAAGAAATTCAAACCTTAGGACTAGTGACCTGAGTAAAACTATAAATGTTTTCCTAAGTAGGGATTCTTAGTCTTGAGTCTGTATCAAAGTCTAGTGCTTTATCCTCTTACTTGTCCTCTTCTTCTAGTGGTTTTATGCTTAAAGATTCAACCTATTTTGGTTTTATTTATTCTAACTTTTCCACTTCAATTATCTTAACCTAAATTTTTTTCTACATCTCTTTTTTTGATTCATTAAATAATTTTAGTACCTCCATATTGTTTACCTTCTTCTTCATATTCTTCACAAAGAGGACCCCCTTTAGCAAATAAACTACTGCTAGGTCCCTTTTTCACATCCTTAAGAGAGGTCAGAGGGGTTTTATGATTTATTTGATAAACAAATGGTGTCTTTTAGAATAGGGGATATAGTTTACATGAAGTGTGTGGAATGGAAAGTGAAGGATCAACAATATTAGTGGAAGAGGGAATTGACCTTAATCATTTACCCTAAAAAATTAACCCTAAATAACTTAGACATTAATTTATGTAAACCTAAAAAGGATAAAATATAAAACCCTATAACCCCAAATCATAAAACCTAAACCCTAAAAACCAAACCCCATAAACTATAAACCCAATAACCTAACCCCATACCTAATTACATATCCTAAAACCTAAACCCCATAACCCTAAAATCTTAAACCTAAAAATGTAAAAATGATAAAACCTAAAATATTAAACCATAAAACCAAAACTAAAAAACCAAAAACCTTAAAATATAGAATCCAAAACCACCAACCATAAAAAAAAGAACCTAAAACCTAAAATATAAAACCATAAACCCCTAAACCTAATAGCTACAAAAATTTTAACCCCTACATCCTAAACCCTAGACTACTCTAAACACTAAAACCTTAACCTTAAAACCTAAATGATTAATCTTATAAGTCATAAATGTTAATCCTAAACCATAAACTATAAACCAAAAAACCTTGAAACACTAAACCTTAGACCCCCTTAATCTCATTCCATAAACCTAAAACCCTAAAACCTACCCAAAACTCCTAAAATATAAAACCCTAAACCATGATCCAGTGATTAGGGATAATGAGTGATAATGAGGGAGTTATTAGGGATGATGAGTGATGATGAGGGAGTGGGGAAGTGATTAGGGATGATGAAGTACATTAAGGGTATGATTAGAAAGAATGAGGGCTGATGAAGGAGTGATTGTGGATGATTATGATCAATGAGGGATGATTACGAGTGATTATGTACCCATTCTTCTTGATTAAATATTTTGGCCATCAATTAAGGGACATCATTCCCTATTCAAAGAAATGATTTTCCAACAATTTCTAATGTTTGTTGGAAGTCTTAACTACTATGAGTTCAAATAATATGAGAAAAAATGATATATTTCAATAAAGTTTTACAAAAATAGCATCGATAAAAAAATATAAATTATATGAATTTAGGTGGCTAACTCTTCAAGACAAATGCTTAGAAAATAGTTTTTTGACTGCAATGAAAATTTTTATGAGGTATTTTTTTCAAGTGTAAATATATAATTTTTTATATTTTTGGGTGTTGGTGTTGTATTCTACACCTTGTAATATATGGTTATGCCACATAAGACTTCTGATGTGGTAAGGGAGGATAGACACACAACATAATTCTAATTCATAATAAGGTTTGAAAGAACACATAAATTAGATGTATACCATAGAAACATAGAGCAACCACTTCATTCAGCCTATGAAGTACCCATGCTATCAGCCAACCTACCACATAAAAGGATGATAGTGATTAAAATAAGTTAGATTTATGATTTTCTAGAGGGAAACATGTCACACTTGGAGGACAATCACCTATTGACTACACATTGAACTTAAAGTACAAGCATGGTGAGTAAAGCCCATGGAAATGACTTGGTGGAATGTAGAGACTAGTGTTTAATTTGCACCTAACATTGTGCACTGTGAAATATGCCTGTAAGGTTTTTCATCATATGGAGATGAATCAAGGATTAGTTAGTGGAGGTAAAGGGCATTGACTAGTATTTTATAAAAATTAAAAATCATGTTCAAGATTGTACCAAAAGTGTAACAATGTAGAAATGTAATGTGAAAAAGGGTGGGTGAAGTTCTGTGAAGGCTTAAAATAAGGTGGAAAGTGGGATGAAATTTACACCAACATCTAGTGAAAAATGTAAAATGCTCCTCGAACTCCATATATTATAGCATAGGCATGAAAAGTAAGTGAGAAAAATTAAAGTGAAGTTGTAGGCTTAAATAAAAATTCAAAAGGGATTAAATATTTAGAGGTGTGTATTGTATAGGTTGATCATAGTATATATAAACATAGATAGGATTTGGTAGACCACCTTGTTGGTCTTGTCATGAATTTAAGTCTTTAGATGTATGGTTATCATGTGGTACATTTGAAATTGGTGATGTAGACTTGTAGATGCAGTTGGTTTTAAATCTTGATGTCAACATTGAATGTGTGCCTATAGACATAATACAATTAATTATTGATTCATATTATGGTCAAGTAATGAATATTTATAAACATCCATATGGTTGTCATGTTATACAGAGGGTTTTGGAGTGTTATATAGAGGAGCAAAAAGATCATGGAACAATGGAAGATATTTTGCAAGATGTTTGTAACCTTTCTCAAGATACATATGGAAATTATGTTTCACAACATGTATTATAACATGTGTAAGGCCACATTATCATTCCAACACCATGATGGAAAATTAAATCCAATGCAACATTTCACATAACCAACCATGCCTACATGGCGGTAAAAAAGGACACACAACAACATTCTCAACATTTTTATAATAAGGGTCTACCACATGAAGATAATTCAATGAATAAAAAAAGGTTTGAGGTATTGTTACAAGGGAAGGCACATGGATATGTAAAGATACTTGGCACAGATGGGAGCTAGTAATGTACTTTGCACCAAATCACCCTGCAATGTGCAAAATGCTTCCATGCTCCTTGATTCTATGAGATCAAGGTAGGAAAAAATTCATTTGATATGATAGAGTTTCATAGGGATACCAGTGATGAAATGCAAGCAAAAATAAGGAAAGTAAAGTCTATGGAAAAGAGACTTGGTAAAATGTGAAAGGTGGGATTCACTTTGGACCAACTTTTGGTGCAAAGTGAAAAGTGATACTACAACTCAACATCCCACAACATAAGAATGAGAAAGGGGAAGGAAAAGTAAAAAAGATCAAAGGAATGCATCCCAAAAACCTAAAAAATTATGGAATATGGTGTATAAGTTTCTTCCTAGGTGTGCTAGATAGCTTCAAATGAGAAAGGGTGAGCAGAAAGAAGTAGTAAGGATATCTTTATAGAACATATGGCACTTAGTAATTCCTAATTTTGTGTTATCACTAGGTAATGTCGATCATGATATATTAATTAAAGGATAAACTTAGGTGTGGATAAACAATGATGTTTTAATAGTTATTCAACATAAGAATAAATAAATTCCTTTGAGCGGGACATAATCTGTGCATGTGTTGATGCAACACTACATAAAATTCATGACATGGTAGAGATTTTTTAATCCTTTGAAAATAAGTATTTGAAAACACCACTTGGGGAACCAATGAAAGGCCAATAGAAGAAGATAATGATAGATTTGTATCTTGACAAATTATATAAGATGAAAACTAAGTTACCAAAACCTTTTCCACATGAATTTGTTGAGCATCTAAAAAATTGTCTTAATGATTTGGAAGAGGATTTGGTGGTCTAGCCTCACTATTCTATGACAATAAATTGGAGGGTGCTAATTGTAATTCCTCCAAAATATTTCAAAATATAGTGTATACCCATGAATATGTTCACCATTTGCTAAAAATATAGAGGGACAAAATGAAATGTTTTTCAAAGCAATGCCAAGTTGTAGTGTAGTTTTCTCAACCATTTATGTATTGGTTGTTTCAATTGTTGTATTTTCAACTCTCATGAATGAAAAGTAACCTCAAAAACACATGTTTCATCTTTTCATAGATAATTTAAATTTTGGGTATATTAAAATGTGATTTTTACTTAATCCTCCAAGTAGCCGGACAATGGTCGCTTGTGCTTAGTATTTTATGATGGGAATTTATTTATGTGAAATGATCATGAAAATAGACCAATATGAGTTTCCACCAAAAAGTGCTTAGGATCCAAATATATTATGTACACAAAGAGAGAATGACTGGTTATCTAAGCAAATAATGGCTACAAATAAAAATTTGGGTTTCTAAAAATCCTTTACATGGTACTTTTATAGATCAAAAATGGAGTAAAATTCAAAAATCCAAAAAAATTGCAAGTTTCCCAAAATGGGTTGCAAGTGGGACATGTAAAATCCCTAGGAAGTTTAGTGGCAAAAGCATCATATAAAATTAAAATTATTAAATTTCACCATGCAAAATGATTAAAAGAATATATAGAGAAGTTTGGTAGAGATGGGAGGTTGAATTGCATTTTGCACTAACACAACGTGCAAAGTGCATTCCCATCTCTAGATCCCATAGGATACAAAGGGGAGATATGAGTGGGAAAATCACCATGAAAATTGCACTTGGTGTGAATTGCACTTGGTGTAAATTTTCACTTGGTGTAAATTGCACTTGGTATGAATTGCACTTGGTACAAATTTCAGTTCGTGCAAATTGAACTTGGTACAAATTTGCATAAAAGGATCAGGATTCCCCCAAATGGTGAAAAGTCAAAATAATGAAATTATGCATTAAAAATAAATATGCATTAGTATTCTATGATGGGAATTTATTTGTGTGAAATGACCATGAAAATTGACCAATATGAGTTTCCATTAAAAAGTGCTTAGGATCCAAATACATTGTGTACACAAACAGAGAATGGATAGTTATCTAAGCAAATAATGGCTACAAAGAAAAATTTGGGTTTCTAAAAATCCTTTACATGGTGATTTTGTAGAGAAAAAATGGAGTAAAATTCAAAAATCCAAAAAAAATGCAAGTTTCCCAAAATGAGGTTCAAGTGGGACATGTAAACTCCCTAGGAAAGTTTAGTGGCAAAAGCATCATATAAAATGCATATTATTAAATTTCACCATGCAAAGTGCTTAAAAAGGTATATAGAGAAGTTTGGTAGAGATGGGAGGTTGAATTGCATTTTGCACTAACACAACGTGCAAAGTGCAAAGTGCATTCGCATCTCTGGATCCCATAGGATATAAAGGGGAGATATGAGTGGGAAAAGCCCCATGAAAATTGCACTTGGTGAAAATTTTCACTTGGTTTGAATTGCACTTGGTGTAAATTGCACTTGGTATGAATTCTACTTGGTACGAATTGTAGTTGGTGGAAATTAAACTTGGTACAAATTTGCATAAAAGGATTAGGATTCCCCCAAAAGGTGAAAAGTGAAAATAATGCAATTATGCATTAAAAATAAATATGGAGGAGACTAAGAAATTAATATTGTAATAATGCAAGTGTAAAAGTTGAAGAGTGAAAAAGGGAAAATTTACAAAAAAGTAAAAGTGCAAATTGCAAAGTGTGAAAATACAAGTTTGGAGCCAAAACGTAAAAAGGTGAAATAAACCTAAATTGGTTTATTTTAATTTTATTTATTTTCCCAAGCTCCTCCATAGGAGATAAATTTTAGGTTTGAAATATCCAGGTAGGCCACCCCAAGGAAGATTACTAAAGCAATCATGTATCTAGAATATCCCCAAGCAATCATTGCAAGTGTAGGAGGTTGTAGCTATGCAAGAATGTGGTGTAAGACATATTTAGGTAGTAAAACATGAATACAATAAGTTTTTTTAGCCTCTGCCATGAATATTATCCTTCTAACTCATGTGAAATTTATCTCTAGCCAAGAAATCAAAGGGTTTGTTGAGAATATCCATCATTTCTTGTATTGGCAGTTAGAGGAATCATTTTTATTATAAATACATGAAAATTCTAGATGTGACAAAGAGGTTTTTATAGTTGGGACAATTTTGGTAGAAGTTGGAGGAATGTTTTGCACTTTGGAAAAAGGAAACCCTCATTTTCAAATTTGAAGGTTTGAAAAATGTATAAATAGAAGGCTTGTCTTTTATTCAAAGGGTTGTTAGTTGTTGTTGGTCTTTATTCTTATCCAAGTATAGGCTCTTCCATATTTTGGGATCACTACTGTGTGTGTATTTTACCTCTCTTTCCAAGGCTTTTTAAGCTTTTATAGCCATTAACAAGCTCTGAGATCATTCCTATACGTCTCCCCTATCCAACATGGAACAAATCCACCATGCTTATCCCCATGGCAACATTTTGAAACACTGATGTATGTAAGATTTTTATTTCAAGTTAAAAATACATGTGGTTATTTATGGTATCTTGTTCATGAAATACAATGAGATATTCTACATGTTTTGTTGATTGGATATCTAGCTTTATGTTCACTATTGGTTATCATTTTGGGCATAGATCTATGTTATAAACCCCTTTTTGCATGGATATTTGAAAATATTTTGAAAAATACCTCATTAGGGTACCATGGTTTCATTAAATTAGTAGAAAAAGTATTTTATATTCTATTTTCTATTTATGGTATAGGGTTTTAGGGATCATTTCAGCATTTGCATTGTATTAGCACCAATGAATGCAACTTCTTGCTAGTAGTTTCCATGGCTTTTATCTTAGTTTTTTATAACATATTTGAAATAGGTGATGTTATGTATGTTTGAAATTACCCCTATTGTTTTAAAATCACCAATAAACCACACCCAAGTTTTACAAATTAACTAACTATCCAACCTTGTCCAACCCTGTAAATAATAGACCCTGCTACATACTAGAAGAGTTACTTGCCTTGAAAATGCATAAGATCTTACATATTTGAAATGTGTTTATATTTTTTTCTTCAAATCCTAGTGTTTTAGTCTTCCATTTAGCCCCTATTAGTGAATAATTTATAAAAATGAAGATTGTAGTCATCCTTTCATTTGTCTTTAGTAGCTTGTATATGACATAAAGCATTTGTGTATTTTGTGTGACAACCCTTAATGGGTGAGGTGTGAAAACATGGTTATTATTTGGTCATATTTCAATCTTTATGCCAAGAATCCCCATAGATATTGAATTTTAAAATCCCTCAATGTGAGCAGGCTACCCCATAGGTTCCATGACCTTGGTTTAAGTAGAGCTAAATATAGCATGGAGTTAACCATACCCTTTATAGGTGCCTCTCAATCAATTTTTTAAATTTTATATAATATTTATTTCAAACCCTTCCCTGAATACATGACATATTAGTGTGTTTTCCATCATTTCTTGCCATTTCTCTCTAGTGTGGAAGGTTGAGTACATGAGGTGTACAATTCGGAACCAACACTCTTATGGCACCAGTAACGATGAGAAAAAGATACCCATGGCCCTTTTGTTACCAAGGACTCTTGTAGAGAGATACAATAATTTTAAATATTTCTATCTTTTCTACCATTTAGACTATCTTGACTGTCAATGCTATAATACTCCACTTACGGATGTGCCAAGATTTGAGGTTTGAAAATTTGAATTTTGTTGTGTTTACTAGAAAGAGGTGTTAATATTACATGTTTGATGGTGTCTTCTCCCTTTTAAACATAACTCTAGAAATTTTAATGTCTATGTGTTATTATCTCAACATTAAACTCAACAAAGTATGTTTTCAACATGTACGACAACTAGTTTATGAACTATTATATTTTATAATTTTTGTTCTAGTGGTGACTCTTATTTTATCACTTGGTTTCAAGGAATATCAATGCTTATTTTGATTATCTTCATTTTATCTTTGATTTTTCATTCTTATTTGCAAAGTTGGAAGGAGTGATATCATCCTTTGAAGGTGACTAATCCAAAAGTCTTGTCTTGCCTCTAAGTTTACACCAAAGAAGAGGGAGAAATGTTGGGATGCCTATTGAAGGGAAAAGTTTAGCTTATAAAGACTCTTCAAAATATAAATATTATAATAATCTTGAGATTTTTATTAAACTCCCCATTGTTGAGGACTATCATAGCTCTTCTACTAATCTTAAAACACATAGTCCTATTTATTTTCAAGCTTTATCTCAACAAGTTGAATGTCCTCCAAAGTCTAATCAACCAATTCCACCTCATTCACCCCATCATATTCCTTTTCCATATCTTCTTTAACCTACTATTGAACTAATCATGAGGCATAGGGACCAAGATGAGAATGCACATCCTACATTTTATGTTTATAGATTTTGATGAGATGGAAGGCTATCCTAATGAGTTCCCAAATGAATTTAGGAAATAACTTCCAAAATTCCAAGAGAACAATGCAGTTAGCAATGATAAGCACTAAGGGATTTTCAAAACATCATTGAAGATTATGAGGTTTAGTATGAGGATGTGTGTATAAAGTTATTTGTTCACACACTAGAGGAGGATGATCGTGAATTGTTTAATTTCATTCCCACGAGATGAATTCATTCATGGGAAGAGATACAAAATGTTTTTAGAATTTAGTATGGTTATAGGATTCATCTAATATTTATCCTTGTTAAATTTGAGAATATCAAGAATAATCCTAATAAGTGTGTGTAGGACTTCAATAGTCAGTTCAAAAAGACCATTATGTGATTGCATAAAAACATCAAGCTCAATGATACAACATGCTTAATAAAGTATTGTGATGCCTTTGATAAGAAGGTTACATATTTATTGAGAATCAAGGCTCCCATTAACATGTGGTTGGAATTCAATATGGCCATCTAAATTGAGAACAACATCAAGGGTATGAGAAAGCCCATGAACAAATGGGTTGATGTAAAGCTAGTCAATATGGAAAAAACATAGCCCACAAAAACAACCAACTTGGAAGAAACAGTCAAAACTTTGGCCTATACTATAAAAAAAATGTCATACAAATTATCTAGAGCTAAAAAGGGGTCCCTCAGGTGTCTACTAGTTACATAAGGGCTCCAGAAATGAATCAAGCATAGAGGGGGCCTACTTTCCACAATAGATATAATGATAGAGGGAAGAGGCCTACACATGAAGAAAGAAAATAAATGAATAATAATAGAGGGTCTAGAAAAAAAGTGTTTGATCCTTTAAATGCCAAGGTAAGTTTTGTAAATTTTGATTTAGACATTGATTGGTGTGATAAATGCTTCCTTCCACACCCTCCGTGTGATACTGCCAAAGAAGTTGATGATGAGCTAAATGAACCTAAATATGCATCATATTACTATAATATTTTCATGTTTGATTGTCAAAAACCTCAATATGAATCAACTACCTCCATGGAATTATTGACTGATGCTACGTTTGATCAGTTTAAGAGTGCTATTGAAATGGAGAGTGTCCCATATTTTGACTTCACTTATGATGTTAATGTGACACAAGCATATGAATTTCTCATTCATGATTCTAATTTCTTGCACTCCATGATGATCAAGAAATATCCTAAGGGAAATCCATCAGTTGAGGATAGGTAGTTGTAAATTAATTCAATAGTTTCACAAAAAAATAAATACAACTTGATAAGTAGGCAACTAGGTGCTTCTCCTCAAGACACTTCCCCTACAAATTCAAAGAGAAGGAATGCAAGAAAGGAATTAAAGAAATCTAAATCAGTCCAAGAATCTTCCAAGATGTCACCTGTAACCCAAGTTGCTAAGCCTAGAGGTACTCCTACTAGAAGCAACAAAATGCCTGTATTGTCTATTATCCCTAAGGGTGAAAATGAGCTTAAGTAAAATCCCCCTTTGAAGGCTACTGTAATGAATATTAATCCATCCTAACCTACTCCAATTCAAACTTTGAATGACTATATTCCAACTGGAAGTGTCATCACCCTTATACCAAACACACCTCTTCCTCAGTATAGTGTGTGTGATATGGCTCAAGTGTTGAGTCAAATAGAGATCAATATTCCATTTGTTGAGTTATTGAGAATACCTAAACATAGGAAGAGGGCCTTTGAATATTTATATTTTGTAGAAAGGTCAGATTCAAATGAAGTTGAGTTACCCCAAGTAGCACCCAAAAAAGATGAAGAATTAGAAGAGGTTGTTTAACCCACTCCAAAGGTCTATTTGGTCACAACATTAGTAGAGAGTCAGCTCAATATGGATTCATTTTATACCACTCTACTGATCAATGGTCTGGTTGTTCACAATTTTATAATTCACTCTAGTGATTCTTGTAATGTGATGCCCTTGGGTTTTCTCAATGAGATTGGAGTGAAGATCATGTCAGCCTTTGGCAAATGTTATGCCATGGACTCATCACTGTTAAATATTACATGGATTTTCTAAATTATTAGTCGGGAGTACTTATCACTGTTAAATATTATGTGGATATCAAATCACTTTGCCAATTTAAAAAATAAAAAACTAATTTTTGTATTAAAAAAATATTATATATATAATTATTTTATAAAATTATTTGATTTTAAAATAATTGTAGAATTTTTTTCATTTTAAGTTTGGTTAGTTATGGCACAATTTTATTATATTTATGGGAATGTGTAGAAAATTTATATCTTTAAATAATTATTATAAAATTAAATAAATATTCACGTCTTTAAATTTTGTAAATAATGATTTTTTATTTTTTAAAATTTTGTAACAAATTTAATGTTGTTGAGACTAATTTATAATATTGAATGTAAATCATCTTTCAAATTTATAATTTATAAATGAAAAGTAAATCAATATCACAATCTATAAATAATATTTTATAAATTTTTAGATATTTTAAAATAAAAAATAAAATTTAAATATAGGATCACTTCATTCAAATAAACATTAAAAAGTGTATCTCAAATCTACAACATGTAAAAATTATTATACTTTAAAGAAATAAAAATTATGATACTTTAAAGAAAGAAAAATTATGGTATTTTAAAGAAAGAATAAAATTTTGTGTAAGGTGCATTTGAAAATATATTATAAATAGAGTCTTCTTACTAAATAAATTTAGTAAATTTTTTGAAAAAAGTACTCTTTCTAATCAAATTTAGCGAAAAATGCATTTGACATTATATAGTATAAATAAAGTATTTTTTCAAATAAATTAAAAATAAAGTAAAAATTATCAGATTTTTTTATAAATTGAAAGTTTAAGTTTAATTTGAATATTTTAAATTAATGGTTTATAATAGTTACAATATGTTTTTGGATAAACTTTTTTTTATATATTATAGCTTAAATGCTATTTTTTAAAACAGTAAACTATCAAACATTATTAAAATTTAAAATTTTATATAGAAATTTATTACATTAAAAATCAAGAATAATATTATTGTATACACATACAAAGTTAAATCAAAGGACTTATCTTTGAAAACTAGTAGTTTAAAAGGGTATAGATAGACAAAGTAATATTTAAAATTTGTAATTATTGGATATATGGACACTTAAATCACCTAATCATTTTCACGAAAAGATATTACTAGTTGTGTTTTCTTTGTCATGTTTTTACTGACTTGAAAATTCTATATTTCAAAACAAACTTCCTAGTCAATGGTTGGGTTCATATATGTAGATGCATTATTTTATAGGCATGTAAATTTATTAATCATAAGAGATAAACTTGTAGATTAAATTTAAGATTTCAATTTGTCTTATTAATTATGTTTTATAATTTTGATAAAAAGAGTTAAGCTAATATTTAATAAGATTTATTGGATTTATAGAAATATAAATCCCTATATCATTTGCATGTAATGAATTATAAAATTAAATGCAAGTTAAAAAGTTTATTTATATTGACAAAATATTACAATGGTTTATATGTTTGATCAACAATTCATCAAAATTGATGAAATTGTGTCATGTTTTTGCACAAGTGATACTTGACATATGTTTAGTAAAGTTGAAAAACCACTTTGATTGAAGCACAAGAGATGGATTATACTTTATTATTTAATTTTAATGTTCAAAATAAAATAATAGGGTACTAATCCCATGTTACCATGGGTATGTAAGGAAACCCTTTTTATAGGTACAAACATAAGTTACTTATATTGAAGCTGCTTAAATTGATTTAAAATTCAATTTAATATTTTTTAATCTATTAAGATTTATCTACCATCATAAAAAAATTTCTCAAGCATTCATGAATTTTGAAATATGTAATATATGTAAAATTTTGTTGTTCAGTATAGTAGTTGGGTGCAAGTAGAACTTTATAATGTAATGGAAAAATAAAAGGGTCTTAATCCTGATGTATTTACTTAACACTTGAAATGAATTTAAGTCATTTTTGATTTGAGTGGAAATAATTTTTATTCCATGTAGTACCTCAATTTCATGAGAAATTAACTTATGGTATGGTTTTTACAATATATTCAAGTACACGAAAATGCACAAGTTGTAATTTATGAAAAACTAACTTGGAAAGATATACACTACGTCTTAGTTCATAAAATAATTATGGAAAGACATTGAACTAATAAAATAAATACATTATATGAAATGGATATGTGAAAAAGGAAGAAATTAAATCATAATCTATGATTTTAATTAAATGGATAAGTTTTAAAATGCATGTATCTTACTTAGAATAATTGGTTAAACCAAATGCAGCTTGGATGTGTAGGTGAAGGATGTAATTATAGAGTTTAAACTTAGGCGATTCTTATAAAAACAAAATGGAATATTTAATCACTAGAAATATTGGATAATTATAGATTAAAGGAAAAAAATAAAATAAATAAGTCAAGGTGCAATTTAATGGAAATTAATGTAACAACAATATGAATGAAATTCATTGACATTAAAGAGAAATAAAAATTAAAGGAAAAGTGTGGTCATGATGTAATTAATCTCACTTGAAGATAAGTAACACTAAAGGATAAAAATTGAATGGTCATAAATATGTAAATGTGGGTACTTGACATAACTGTTAAAATAAGATTTCCATAGTAGGTTGGATCTATCTACATAGTGTTAGCTAGTTATTAAATAAGATGTAAGGCCAAGGAAGTTTAAATAACATGGGATCCTATCAACAATGTTCCTAAACCAAGGAATTCAATGTAACATGCCCATGCGTATAATGGATAATATTAATAAAATAAGGTAAAAAAGGGTTGTAACATAAGAATTAAAAAAAACTCTTCTCCCTTATGAGATATCCATACGATGTGATCAAAGGTATACATACCTACAACACTGACGAAGTTACAATACTAAAGAACCCTGAGCATTGTCAAAATAATCAATTAAATTTGATAGATAATTCTTGATGGCATGAGTCAATTGATGGATCCTAAATAGGAAGTAAGAGTGGCCCTCCTAGATTCATTGATAATGCTAGCTTTTATTAAGGTAATGACACAAGTGAGATTTGAAAAATGATATGATAATGGGATTTGTAAAAACCCTCTAATCAGGTAAAAATTATGTTTCTCTTCTATTAGTTACCATGGAAAATAAATCTATTTATGCTTCTAATATGATTACCACAATTATATCAATGCAACCAAAACTCACAATAAATTTCTAGATGGTTTGCACTTCAAATGTAAGGATTTGAAGTGAAATAAGTAGTTTGATAACAATAATAGAGTAAAGATCAAACATAATTTCATATTATTTTTACTATACATTCCACTATGGCAAACAAGAAAACTAATTGCATTCATGAAAATATTAGCAATAACCCATTAATACAACAACATAATATGTAGAGATTAATTTTAAAATTCTAAAAAATCCACTATAGTCATGCTAAAAAAAAATATAAAATCATATTTATATTTAACATGATAACATACAATTGATGTAATGTACCAGACCTTACTAAGGAATTTCCCTTGATATTATTTTATAAATAATTAATAGAACACAAAATTAAATTACTCTAGAGCTTAAAAATGAATACATTCCATGAAATTAAATACTTAACTCAAATAGACCATATGACACCAAATCATTGAGGTAATTTCAAAAATAATTCATAGCTATCCATCATTGATGAATTTTGACAAACAATTCACAAACATCCATCATTGAGAAATTTTGACAAATAATTCACAACCATCCATCATTTAAAATTTTTGACAAACAATTTAGAACCATCAATCATTGAGGTAGTTTATTTTATGAAGATAAAATCCTCTTACACATTATCAAATCACAACCAATAATTACTCATTCAAACATAAACCACTATGGAGTATATCAAATGAACAAAACTAGGAATCATAAAACTATGCATAATAGTCCACATTGAACTATATTCATTAATTTAAATAACAATGGTTAAATAAATTGATGCACAAATATATTAACCTTCTATTCATGCATGAAAATTAGGTTTAGAGGGGATTGGTAGGTTTAGGAAAATTCATAAGCATCCAATCCCTAGATAGGTCATCACACCCTATGCCCATAGTAGGTACATGTATATGGGTGTATGCTCAAACCTAAATTTGTATACTTTAGGGTGTGCCATGACTAGTATAAGAAATAAATTATTAAAAATTTAACCAAAGGAATAGATATGTGCCTAAATGGAGGATATGATGGTTTTTTTCCCCTTGTTTCCTCCTATCATTCCCCTTAGTAACTAAAGCCATGTTCCATTTTTACACCATGACTACCTCCAAGAACTATTTTTTTTTTGTTTTCTGTAAATGCATTTATGACTGACCACCATTACTTCCCTTGTGACCTCTTTCCCCATCCTTAAGGCATGCCATAGTGAAATACGCATGCATTCTTGTTATGCCCAAGGAAAATGCGTAGAGTCTCTCATCCCCCAAATATTCCATTCTCATTTTAAAACTAAATACCACCTAAAAATATCCATGACCTTTCAAACCCTTATCATACCTTTTCCAAAACTTAGGATAAATATTATTTTAATCATTATAAACTTCATAGTAAAACATATTCCTCTTTTCATGCAATAATTAAAATATTTTGGAATACCAAATGGAAGATGTAATCATAAATAATGAATTAAATAAAACCATGGAAAATTACCTCAACCACCATGCATAATTAGACAAAGTGAAATGATTTTTATTATTTTAACTTAATCAAAAATATCCATCATTGGATTATCAAGTTGTCAAGGGCACAATTGGCCTAATGCTAATGATGTGGCCCCATTAACCTTAAAACATCACAATTATTTCTATAATATAGATCTATACCATTGATAATACCCACTACTTTAGTTAATTTAGTATACCCTAATTAATTTACCAACTTAAATATTCCCTACCTGATTAAATACCTAAGTCATATCTTGATCTTGAGTATGTCCTACCTAAATATCCAAACCATATCTTGATCTTGACTGTGCCCTAACAATTTTCTTGTACTTAAATATGACCTACTTACCTATACTTATTTCCATGTCTACTTGAGTATTCATTTATTAATTGATTTATTTACTTGGATATGCCTTGCCAAATTGAGTATGCCCTACCTATTTGAATACCTAATCCATATCTTAATCCTGATTACAAGTATCCAATCCTATATATATATATATATATATATATATATATATATATATATATATCTTACCTGAGCCATATCTTTAAAGGAGAGGGGGGATTATCATGCTTGAAAATTTGTATAGGAGGCATTATTATATCAATGGATGAAGAAGAGGGTGAATTATCAAGGGATGATTAAAAAATAGGAGAGGAGATGTTATCAATATATAAATAAAAGAGAGGGGGCATTGATCAAGTCATATCTTGAAGGGATAAGGAAATTCTCACCTTTATAGTGAAAGGAATGATTAGGAAAAAATATTGAAGGTATATTCCAAAATAGTTTTTGGGATTTTCAATCAATGGTTCTATCAATATACATAAAGGCCTACCCTATAGCATCCAACCCATAACATACATATAGTCCTGATAAATTCACTTATACAAGAAATTTAACACATACACGTATTAATATATGTATGCATGCAATCAATCATACATGAAATCTACTTCTAGTCATGATACAATAACTTATAGTTGACATAAATGTTTCTAGTCACCCCAATACACTCCATTTAGTATAAAATGAATCAAAAAACCATTCAAAAGTTACCCTTAAAAAGTATCATTCACTCTTAAACAAATTTTAGACAAATGGGTGAATCCATGCATGCTTCAATTCCAATATCACACATTATTCCAAAATACCATCAAATAAATTCATCTTCTATCATTTTAAAATCATGTAGGACACTACCACTACCACAACCATAACCTCAACCACTATGATTTGGGTCCTCAAACCACATGGAGAGAGGGGTTTAAGATCACAAATAATCATCTTTCATCATCATTCATATTATAATTTCTCCCTCATCATATATCATCATCCTTAATACCTATTTTATTAACCTTCATCATCTCCCATAATCCCTCATTGTCTCTTATGACACTATCGTTGGTCCTCATCATCACTCATGAGTCGTAGTAACTCTCATATCAGTTCTCATTATCCCTCTTCATTTGTATTCAATCCCACATCATTCCTCATCATTCATCATCATCATCATCATAATCACTCCTTCATGGATCCTCATCATCCTAATCACTCCTTCATGGATCCTCATCATTCCTTTACAGACCCTCAACATCCCTAACCATCCCTAGTCACACCCATATTATCTCTTATAATCTTTAATCATCCGTAATCTCTCCCTCAATGGCCCTCATTGTCCCTAGTCACATATTCATCGACCCTAATCATCCCTAATCATTCCTTATCATCCATAATTAACCCTCATCATCCCTCATTACCCCACATCATCTATAATCACTCCCTCAGCAACCCTCATCATACTTTATTAACCCTAGTCACTCCCTCATCATCCTGAATTATCCCTCATCATTCATAATCACTCACTCTTTCATAGTCATCATCCCTCATTATCCCTAATCATTCCCTCATAAAATCTCATCATCACTAATCATCTATAGCCACACCTTCATCATCCTTGATCATTCCTCATTGTCCCTAATCATCCGTAATAACTCCCTCATTGACCCTCACTATTCTTAATCACACCCTCATTGACCCTCATCATCCCTAATCATCCTTAATAAATCTATCATCATCTTTCAATATCCCTCATCATCAATATTCACACTCTCATCATCCCTCATTTACACTCATAATCTGAAATAACTCACTCATCAGATCTTATCACTAGGGTAAATTTTAGTGGTGAATATTCGTTAATTCATGAATATTTCATTTTAAGGATTTCAAAATTGGTGATTTTTTAAGGTGTAACTTATGACCCTTTCACCTAAAATTCTAGGATGTCATTTTCTTGAGGGGTTGACTCACCAATTATTTACATTAATTATGGGGTTATTCATGTAATTCACCATCTATATATACTACATATGTTGATAGAGGTTTTAGGTCATGAACTTACCACTAAAGTATCTTATTTTACTAGATTATAAAGATGGAGAATTGAGGGTGCACTCTAGTGTTGGACTAATTTTAACACCTTGACCTTATCTAGCATTATGTTATGTGATGTAAATAAAATTCTTGGTATCATAGTGTTACATGGTTGTAGTTTAACATGTGATATCAACATATCGTATGACAATAATCTACCACATGACAACAATACATCATGTGGTAGCAATCTATCCCACAACAATGATGTGTCATGTGATAGAAACTATTTACCCAACCACCATGTCCCATATGATGGCACTCCTACACCTAAAAATGATGTGTTGTGCCAAAATAATGTGGCATCTATCAGTACTATGTCAGATGACAAATCTGTGTGACATGACCATAACCTACTAGATGGTAGCATAAAGGAAGTTGACAATGATAAACTACCCAGCAACACAAATCGAGCATCAAGAGGGACCATAAATGATAAAACACCACAATAAATATCAAAAAAATCTAATATCATGTTTTATTTCATAAATCCAATAATAATAACTACACAAACTATAATCACTTCAAATATAGGTAATTATGAATCTTTTTTATAAAGTATCAATTAATTTTTTTCACTGTAAAATAATAGCAAAACCATTTTAATGTAAAAATCAACATGAATATTGACAATATTTCATTAGAAATAATTAATCCCAATAGCATCTCACCACCTAAATATTTTATTGATTAAATGCCACCCCTAGAAGACACACCCTTGGTACTTCATTAGAACATACTCCTCTAGGCACTCCACAAGAGAAATGCATTTCTTTTTAGACACAAAATTTTGTTGAAAATTGCATTCAAAAAAGTAGATGGAGGAAGATATGTACATGGATAATAAGAAGGTCTTTTAAATTTTATTGGGTTGCAAAAGGTCCATTTATAGAATCTTTAGACCTCAAAAATGGTAATGAACCTCCAAAAAAATTTAGATGTACAATTTTTAGTTGGAAACATGGAAAAGAACACAAAATGCAACTTAAAGTGGACATAATTGAGAAACATTATTGGAAAATATAGATATCAGTGAATCACCTAGATTGATAGATAACATAAACACATAGATGAAAAAATGGAGAAGAATGCATGCATGTTAGATATGCATGTGAATATTAAAATGATAAAAAATAATAAAGACATCTTGTTGAGAAAGGGAGAACTATAAAAGTGAAATTTGGAAAATTTATGTAGTTCAAACTTAAGGAAAGATATGTATAATTATCTACTATTTTCCACATTTAAAAAAGGGAAGACTTATTTCTTATTTTATAGATTACAAAACATTTTTTTCAATATAATGGGTTTCTAGATATTCCACAGTCACATTGGTCAATTAATAGTGCTTAGGAAATGGAAAAATGTCTAGCCATTATTGAGAAGGAAGATTTGAAAGAAAGTGTTAAGAGATCACTGTTTTAGATCACTATTTATCTCTCTATCCATCAATGAGGTCACTACAATTGATAACACAACATGTGTTTATATGCATGTGTATACCTTTGAAAACTATTCAAGGCAATCTCATCTTTTAGCTATCCATAAAATGGTATAAAATTAAAATGTAGAAAAGCTCCATAAATTGGTTGTATCCAATTTAAGAGAGAGAGAGAGAGCTAGGATGCATGATTATGCCATAGCTACAAAGCTAGTGTGTGTTGGCATTGATGGTGCATCAGTGATGCAGGAACATAGAAAGGTTCTTTGTGTTTGTCTACAAATAATAGTTTCTATATTCATGATTCCAACCCATTGCATGGCACATAGGATGAATATTGCTTAAAAAATTGTTAGCACAATCAATAATGTGAAAGAAATGGAAGAGATTAATTGTTACTTGCATGCATACATGTCAAACAACAAAAAATATTCATAGAGTTCCACAAATCTACAATTGGAGTGACAAATAGTAAAAAACTACTAAAACATGTGCAAACCAGATGGATTAACATGTATGAACCTACCTAAATTTTTTTTGAGGAATATCCATCTTTGATAGGGTTTATGTATAAATATAGTAGGGAAGTTGACAAAGCAAATGACTTGCTATGTCATTTAACATATTTATAAACTTTTCTCAAATTATATGGTATTTTGCCAATGTTGAAGGAAATAAACTATTTATTGAAACATGCCCAAAATAGATATATCTATATTGTTGACTTCATATGTTTGAGATAACATGTGTATCAATGTTTATATATATTGTACACATAGAATGAGAGCCTTCACAGACCTATTTTTAGAACTTGGCAAATTTTGACTAATTTTTATAATCTAAAGATTTATTTGAAATTCAATATAGATAATCATCTTTGTGTGATGATAAATGGCATTGAGATCCCAATTCACACATGGTCTAGAAGACTCAAAGTTGTGGGAGATGATCCTGAAGATGTACCTGTGACACATTTGCTATATGTTACTCTTTTGTCTAAAACATTAATTAAATTGATCAAAATATCACAAAGTTTAGCCATTGAGATAAAATAATTTTTTCAAAGGGATGAGTTGTTGGAAGGCATATGAGTTGTGAATCCCATTTTTTGTAACAGTGTTAACAGTCAAGAAAAAATCAACACATTATTCCATAAATACATGGGTATAATTATTATGTATTTCTATAGATCTTTAGATGTGAATGGAGTTTAAATTAACAGTATTTTAAATAAATAATTACTTACATCTTAGTCAACATAGTTTGGGATTGCAATGATGGATCACTTTTAGTGCTTAAGTCACCCAACAGAAAATGGTGCCATTACTCATATATGGAAAAAAAATTATCCAAGAAACATTTTAAAAGAAAGTATTAGTGAATATTTTAGATTATATGAACTTTCTCAAACAAAGTTTTTGGGTTCTATCAAAGACAAGGTAATGTTTAGTGAATTATCCTTCATGAATTCAAAACTTAGAAACAAATTGGATAAAAAGATAGATACTTGCTTGAGACTATATGTTTCACGTTATTCTATAGACAAGTTTCCATATGATAGAGTAGTGGTAACATGGAGTTCTCTAGTGGAAATAAGAGGCATGAATAATACATCTACCAATATAGAGGAAGAGAATACCAAGATTGAATATGACACTGACATGGTAGATGCGAATAAAACTTATGATGAGCAAGTTTCTCAGGGATTGTTTTAGATGATCAAATTTTAGTTTGATAAGTATGGAAATTACTAGTTTATAAAATATTTCTTATTGAATAGAACCAACTTTTCCTTTAATGAAATTTTTGAGGAGATACTTTTGTGGGGATTTTTAAAATGCACATTAAGAAGATGTGCTTCTTGCTTCAATTTTTTATATATTTTCAAAATAAACAAATAATAGATGGGTCAAGCACATACAAAGGTATTATAATAATCAAAAACACATTAAAAATAAATAAAACTTACCACCACTTTATCCTTCTCTACTAGGGCAATGGTAAGAAGGTTGATATCCTTAGCCAATTTATTGAAATATGCTTAGGCACTTCCATTTAAATTTTCCAACCTTGTTATCACAATATCTAAAATCCTATCATTATAAACATTGTCCACAAAGATAAATCCAGATTGCACTTACTAGAATAAAGCGTCAATCTTTGAGGGTTTATTTTGAACAAGACAAAACAAAATCACTCTTTGAAAGTGGTTATGATAATGGGTATTGATTTATTTGATAAGGTATTTTGACCTTATCTCCCATTTTTTTAAATCATTAAAATTTCGAATAACACCATCCTTCAAATTGCAAACATTTTTTTTGAAACTAGATTGTCCAATGAAAAAGTAGTAAGGGAATCCTTTGAAATATTTACATTATCTATGTGGGGTGGGGAAGAGATAGCTGAGGAAGAGGGAGTTTTAAGAGTATATTGTGAAAGCATCTTAGGAACTTGAATAAATTTATGTGGATTGAATCTACTGACAATCATGGGTCCGCTTTCAATCCCAAGAACTTCCTCATCTAGATCAATGTACTAAAAATATGTAAGACCATTTGCATTAGAAAGGCCACCAATAGTGAAATTTTTAAAATAAAAAATCTAGTGTGCCTTAAATTTGAGCAGGGAGGGATATTTTCTTCCCTCTTCTCTAAATCTGTATGGGTGGTGGGGGTAGTGTCATACTCTGATGTTTCCTTATAGATGCTAGGTGGACTATAAAAAAATATTTATTCAAAAATGGTAAATTCAAAAACATAAAATCGAATCAAATTAAAAGTAAATCTATTTATTTTATTACCTATAGGGATGATTGCATCATCCATTATGATTGTCCTTTTTATAGTTGTCTTTTCTGCTCTGGGCATCTTTGTGGGAGTTGGCTCTTTCTATCTCAATGTGCTTGTGGGAGAGACATTGGTAGTTTTAGAAGCAATTTTAAAATGAGTCATTTATGTAGTTAATTAATTAGAAAATTATAACAAACTTCAAATCAAAAATAAAGTTGTAATGGAAAACATTGATGGTGTTGTGTGGAAGAATCCTCAAAAATAATGATATGAGAGTCAACTAAAAAAAACCAATATGAATTTTATTTTTTTACATTCAATAAAACAAGAAAAAGACATTAAATGAAATTTGAGGGAACCTAGAAGTGAAGATGAAACAAAATCAGTTCTTGGGTGTTTTGTAATTTGAAAGGAATTTAAGGAAGAGTCTGTGGACTGGGTATCACTGAAACCTTATAGAGCATGCTAACCTCTACTTGTAGCCTATTCTCTTTTGTCATAGACATGCACTCTAACCTATAATAAACAATAGGATAAACATGTTAAAAATTGAAATATATATAACTATATATAAATAAAAAAAATGAGACTTGGGAAAACTAATCATACCTCATGTTCCTCAAGAGACAAATCACTAGCTTTAATTTTTAGATGAAAAGTAGTGGGAATAGAAAATTTTTGTATTTCATATAAGAACTCAAAGTATAAGGATAGAATGTAGTTAGAAGAGGAAATTGTGTAAGTGTCCTTCAAGAAAGCAGAACTCAGTTCTACACTAATCCTACTGGAAATAACAGTGCACTAGTCAAAAATAACACCTGAGAGAAAATGAATAATATAGTAAATAATCCATAAAGGAATGTAAAATGGTCTTCCCTGAAACACATTTATTGCTTGAAATAAATGGATAATATATTTGAGAAATAGATTGGTGATATTTTCTATGGGGATCCCCCTTCAATTTTGACTAGTTATAGTGAAAATAGAAGTAAAACATGCAATTGTATTAGGATACCAAAATGTTTATAATAAATGATTAAAGTATAATTAATAAATGTCAATTTAATTAATAAATTCAAAACTTACCAGTAGGGTTAATGGACACTTTATAGATCAACTTCAAATAATTTTTATCATCATCAAATAACACAACCTTGGTGCTACTAGGGCTTGCATTACAATGTGGAACACCTATTAAATTATGTGTTAAGCACGGGATATACTAAGAGGGGGGGGGTGAATCAGTATATCATATATCTTATAAAACTTTCCCTTAATCAAATTCCATTTAATCAAACATTCAAGATATGCAATAAAAATCAAACAATAAACACCACACAAGATATAGAGAGACACTGGATATAATGTGGAAACCCAATGCAGAAAAAACCACGTAAAAAAATCTCAAGTACATGAATGAGCACCAACCCAAACAATGTTTGCAAGCACCAACTTGCAAGAGCACCAACCCCTTTGCTGAGAACCAACCCAACAACTATTCATGAGCACCAACCCCTTTGATGAGCACCAACCTAGCAATAATTCGTGAGCACCAACCCACAGGAGCACCAACCCATTTTATGTATACCACACACCTATCTCTCAATGTTGCTATCTCAACAAATGATAGTTCATTACAACATCTCTTTCCTCTCTCTCACCTTTGCTCTTCTAAGCTAGATAATACAAATACAAATCATATTCATCTCTCACAATTGCTCTTCTAAGATAGATATTAAAATATCAAATCAACCTCTATCTCCCATATTAAAAATGGCTTCTCAAGCCTTTATTTATAGCTTTCCAAATGACCTTTGGCCTTCCCACTTTGTGACCCTTCAATCCTCATGGAAAATGGTGCCAAACTTGTATGAACCTTCATATCCTTGCCTTTGAAAAGTCATGTGGTGACGCTTCATGATCAAAAATGTCCTTCCCTCCTTTGTCTTTACTTTGGTGACTTTTCGTATTCCTTAAAGTGTCCCTTCATGAGAAATTTCACCCTTCCTCTTTTGTCTTCACTTGGCGACTCTTGGAATTCACCAAGATGACTCTTCATGGGAAAATGCATCCCATCCTTATTTTTTCTTTACACTGTGGCTCTTCGACTTCTCCATGGGCCTTTCTTTTGTCTCATATGCAATCAAAAATATTTTCGTTAATATTAAAATAAATATTAACTCACATTAGCAGAGATATATCTATTACAAACAACATTAATTAAAATGGGGCCTTTATCACCAATAATGTTAGACCTTTGACATCAATGACAATATTTACAACAATCTCCCCCTTTGTCATTGATGGAAACCTCAATCCTGAAACTGCCACATCTTGTCACCTACACATACTATCATCTGAAACATATAGTAACTCCCCCTTACTATAGCAACCTGTACCTATTCCCTGTACCTATTTCTGCACCTATACCTATACCTATTATTCTCCCCCTTTGACATCAATGGCAAAGGGCCTACTTGGAGATAACACTTAGCTCTCCCTCAATTGATATTGAACATCAATGGCAAGAAGTAATAGAAATTAGTCCCAAATCCCATTGTAGATCTTTGAATGTATCCTTTGATCATGCCTTTGAGAAGATATTTGATAAATCATTTCCTATCCTTTGAGAATCTGCAATCAACTCATTTGAATATTTTTTTCTAATCTTACAACCTTTTGCATAAAACTTTAATGTGTATCCCTGAACACATATTTGACTTACACTCAATAGGTTATGCTTACAAATCATTCTTAGTCTTGGTTCTACTATTATCCAAACTTACAACACCTTTTTCAGCTATCTTAGCAGTGGTTTTATCTTTGAATTTCACTATGCCACCATTGATCTTCTTTACTCTTATCTCCTATCATATGCCTTGAACATCCGCTATCAACGAACCATGACTGATCTTCATTTATCATATGCAAAGCTGTCTGTACTAATAAAGAATCTTTAGGTTATTTCTTCTACCATAAACATGTATGAACCTTCTTCTTAATGAATGGGGCTTTGAAACTCTGATCCTCCTTGATTGAATCTGCATGAGTGTCCTTTTCATTCTTTCTAAAACTATTAGCTCTTTTTCAACATTCTAATTTCTTGTGGCCATAATCATTTGAAACACTTTAAAACTTTTAAACGCTGCATATGCAAGAATCATTCTAATATCCTCAAACCTTAACACTGGTGCAAAATTTTCTTGAAAAATATACTCACTCAAAAGATATACAAATTAATCTATCAACTCACCTTCTTTTCATGCAACATAGCCAAGACTCAATAGCATCCACCATGCTTCAATTTTTATTAAAAGTGTCTCCTTGAATCCTAGAAAGATACCCCACACAAAAGGGTCCTAGAAACAAATCTCAGGAGATTCCCACATCTCCTATGTTTCTTCCTTGATCTTCTTGTGTTTTTATTTTAGAATTTGTTTAACAATGTCTAACCTTTTTTACTTAATAACCTCAACATTTATGTTTTTTTTCATCTTCTCAACTTTTGCAACTATCTTATCTTAACAAAGCTCATGCTCAAATGTAACAAAAGATTATGCACAATTCTTCTTATCTGATTCTTTATCTACTATAGAAAGTAATTCATTTTCACTCTTAAACTCAATCTGATCAACCTTTACTATTTTAGGTCTCCAAACCTGAATTTGTCTTTTCACATATTTTATAGGGGCTCTATATCCTTTGACATACCTTGAATATCTCTTTAATTTATTTTGACATAATTTAGCAATATGGCTAACCTTATGACAACAAAATCAAACAATATTTCTCATAAATTTTTCTTGAATGGGACTAAGATATCCCTTGAACTGATTGCTTCTCCTCATACAGTATCTTCCCCTATGACCAACATGATGACAAACAAAACAACGGCCATGAAAATAATTTGAAAACTTAAAAGCATTAGGCTGCCTGATCAGCTTCTTTGATTTACCTTCAAAACCTGCATCCTTCTTTCCTTGGACTAATATTTCATGATCTTTCTCAACCTTGATTATAAGCTTCTCATGATTATCCTTTAAAGAACCTAACTCAACCTTCAACTAATTACACTCTTCTTTTCTTGATTTCAAACTTGAATTTGTAACCTCTAATTGATTCTTAAGATCCTGAATAAATATCTTATTTTCTTTTTCTTCTATATCCAACTTAGAATCCAATATACACACCTATTCTTTAAGAGCTTCAACCACATATTTCAACTCTTGATTCTCCTTCTTTAGTTTCTTGGCCATCTTGTGCTTTTCCTTGATATACCTTCAAGTTGTTAAACCCTTTTTGAAGAAACTTGCTCTGATACCAATTTTTAGGCATGGGATATACTGAGACAGGGGTGAATCAGTATATCATATATCTTATAAAACTTTCCCTTAATCCAATTCCACTTAATCAAACATTCAAGATGTGCAATAAAAATCAAACAATAAACACCACACAAGATAGAGAGAGACACCAGATATAACGTGGAAACCCAATGTGGGAAAAAACACGGATAACAATCTCAAGTATATGAATGAGCACCAACCCAAACAATCTTCGCAAGCACCAACTTGAAGAGCACCAAACCCTTTGTTGAGCACCAACCCACAAACTATTCATGAGCACCAACCCATTTTTCAAGTACCAACCAAGCAACAATTCATGAGCAGCAACCCATAGGAGTACTAACCCATTTTGTGTATACCACACACCTATCTCTCAATGTTTCTATCTCAACAAATCATAGTTCATTACAACATCTCTTTCCTCTCTTTCATCTTTGCTCTTCTAAGCTAGATAAAACAAATGAAAATCATATTCATCTCTCACAATTTCTCTTTTAAGCTAGATATTACAATATCAAATCAACCTCTATCTCCCATATTACAAATGGCTTCTCAAGCCTTTACTTATATCTTTTCAAATGACCTTTGGCCTTCCCCCTTTTTGACCCTTCAATACTCATGGAAAATGGTTCCAAACTTGTATGACCCTTCATATCCTTGCCTTTAAAAATTCATGTGATGACCCTTCATGATCAAAAGCGTCCTTCCCTCTTTTTTCTTTACTTTGGTGACTTTTCGTATTCCTCAAAGTGTCCCTTCATGAGAAATTGTGCCCTTCCTCTTTTGTCTTCACTTGGTGACTCTTGGAATTCACCAAGATGACTCTTCATGGGAAAATGTGTCCCATCCTCATTTTCTCTTTACCCTATGGCTCTTTGACTTCTCCATAGGCTCTTCTTTTGTCTCAAATGCAACCAAAAATATATTAGTTAATATTAAATAAATATTAACTCACATTAGCCAAGATATATCTATTACATACAAAATTAAATGCAATTAGGCCTTTATCACCTATAATGCTAGAACTTTGACATCAATGAAAATATTTACAAAATTATGGATATCAAATGGAGATGTGTCAAATGATAGGGTTTTGTTGTTAAACCATATGTAGAAATGGCTTTCTCTATGGTTAAAACACCCAACCAGATATCAAATTAGGTTATTGTTGATAGCCATATCATATTATGGCATCTGCACTAGGCCTTTAGGCTATCATTGATCGATCCACTCAATAAAGGATCTAGGCTCATCCAACATGTAGAGGAAATCTTGACATAAATGATTTTTGAAAACATATTTTTGGATCCCCCCTTGTTGAATCTACATTTTTGTGGATGTGGAATCCATTGGAAGTAGGTAGGTTGAGTTGGAAGCAAGAAGGTTAAGGTGGAAGATGGTAGGATGAGAAAAAATTTAAGAAAAGTGTTAAATAAGGTTTCTATAACATTATTTATAAGCAAGACAGGGAACTAGAGAAACCAGTTTGCATCACCAAGGATTGGAAATAGTAAGCCATTGTATAACACTATGCCACTGGGTAGAAAAACTACTATCACACAAAAACATGGTATCAAGCATTAGTATGTTTCTAGGTGGAAATAATGTTATCACATGACAACATGGAATCATGCAAAAATATGGTGCCATATGATATCATAATGTCACGTGATATCATGGTGTACCATGACAATATGGTATTATGTGATAGCATGGTGTGGCATGATAGCATGGTGTCACATGATATCATGGTGTCACATGACTCCATACTATTGCATGGAAATATGATGTCATGTGACATCATACTATCATGTGACACCATATTGTCATATGATAGTAGTGTTGCCACCCAATAACATACTAACAATCGATAGTACAATGACACTTGACAATATAATGATGCCTGATAGTGGAATGTTATCCTGGCCTTTTCAGTGTTATGACACCATCAAAAAATAAATGGCAATTTTTCACATGCTCTATGAACTTTGATTCATAAATGGAGTGAATATGAGTCACCTAAACAAACCTAGGGGGTTTTTCTCAAAGCCTCTTAAAGAGAAACTTTCTTATCACCCCTTATCATCCCCCATCATCCCTCATTATCCGTAGTCACTCTATTATCATCAATCATCATCTTTCACGATTATTAATCACTCCCTCCTCATCTTTAATCATTCCATCATTAGAATTCATCATCCCTCCTCATCCCTAATCACTCCCTCATTAGTTATCATCATTCACAATCACTCCCTCATCAACCCTCATTATTTATCATCATCCTTAGTCACTCCATTATATTTCAGTATAAACTATATTCCTCATCAATTCTAATTCAATATGATTTTTTTATATGAAAACATGATATATTATGACCCCGAGTTACATTACAAGCTTTAGTTACATAGTGACCCTGAGTTGTATTGCCTACTTGAATTGCATTGTGAGTTCAAGTTGTATTGGGATCCCAAGGTGCATTAGGAACTTGAGTTATATTGGTAACTTGAGTTTCATTGAAATACTAAGCTACATTTGGAGTTTGAGTTAGATTATTACCCTGACTTGAATTATGAATCTAATTTATATTACATGCTTAATTTACATTAAGAGCCCATATTACATTGTAATCCCATGTTGCATTGGGATCCCAAGTTATATTACTAATGGTGCATTTTTAAAAATTAGTGTGATTATCATGGGATCATTATGAGAATTGTGACATAGATTTTAACTTATAATTATTATGGGTGATGATGTTCTTTGAATGCCTATGTGAGGAAACAAGTTAAAACAAAGATTTTATTTTTATTTCACCCTTGATCCAAAATAAATGTTGGAATTATTTGTATACTCAAGTTTTGAAAGTAAATGTATGAAGAAAAATATGTTTCCTCTTTAATGTGAGATCAAATGTTAGCTTGAACTTTGTTTTTCCCTGGATTTGTGTATTGTGGTTTATTGGTTTTGATCTCCTATTTCTCTATGAAAAGTAGAGATTTGATTTTTAGGTATTTTGAGTTAATATAAACATTGGCCTTAGAACACTGTAAGGGTTCTCATTACCCTATTCCCAACTCACCCACATAGTAATAGATGATTTTTTAGTTTCCCTGATGGTTCCTAGATTTGACATTCAAAACTATTAGATCTCACCCCTTTGTTATTTCTTCTCTAAAGTTGTTAATGAGTTTAGTGCTTGTGTTTATTACTTATTGGTATTAATATTTCATTTATGAGGAGGTGAAATCCTACTTTTATCCACAATGCCTATGGATGGGTTATTTGCATTCTATTTAGGTTACAAATGTTGAGTGAAAGGGATAGAGAATTTTGTCTATTCTTATGTTTGGGATATATTATAAAACAAAGTCATGCGATGCAACTATACATTATTAAAATTTGTGCCACTAAATTTTTCTTTGGCACTTTTGCTCATTGTGTTAGACTCTTTGCACTTGTGTGGGAATTATGATGAAAGGAGGGATTTTTTTCACTTTCCACTGTGATGATTTACTTTGGAAGTTTTCACTAAAACTTGGTTGTTGGTCCATCTAGGTTGAGTGTGAATGTTTTAGATGTTATCTAATTAGATCACACATCTCTTAGTGGATTCTAAGTATATTTTTTTATCAATGTACACATGAAAATAATTGATTAGAATGATGAAGTGATTTAGTGTTTTGGGTTTAAATTTTATAGTTTAGTGATTAGGAATGATGAGGGACTGTGATAGATGATGACAAAGTGACTATGTATGATGAGGAGTGATGAGGGATTGAATACAGATGATGAGGTCCAATGAGTGAGTGATTATGGATGATGAAAGATAATGATGATCGATGAGGGACAATGAGGGAGTGATTTGGGATGATGGATTTTGGGGTTTAGGTTTTTAGTGTTTGGAATTTATGGCTTTAGTGTTTAAATTTTAGTGTTTAGGGTCTATGTTCTAAGGGTCTTGGTTTTAAAGGTATAATGTTTAGGTTTTAAAGTCTAAGGTTTTAGGAGTTAAGGTTTAAAGGTTAAGGGTTAAGGGTTTAATGGTTTAGGGTTTGGGATTTGTTGCTCAAAGTTTTGATGTTTTTTATTTTGGGTTTAGAGTTTGGTGTTTTTTGGTATTATGGTTTATGGTTTATTTTCTTATATCATTTCAAACTTATTTTGGTCTGTTACCTTCTTCTTCCTTACCCTTTGTATAGCACCACTTTATTTGTCAAAATAAGTGCTCATTATTGGGAATTTTATGATAACAAGGCCTTATTTGTCCTTCTATCTATCTTGAGACTCTTTTACCCATTAGAGAACCGTAAGATACCCTTCTTTGACTTATTCAATGGTATCTTCAGAGGTATAATGTGGAGTGATAGACGGGGGTAATATTGAGGAACTTATTTTGATAGGAAAATGGAGAGGGGTATTTGCAGAATTACCAATGCTTACATATTTATTTTATGGTGTGGTATCCATAAAAAATGTTTTTTGTCCTAAAGTCATTTAAATGGTCATAGCGTAGGAATGATTTGGAGTGGGTTATGGCAATGACACTGCTAGTTGAAGGAATGGCCTTGAAAGGGATGGCCAAGCAGTTCATGTGTAGAGGTTGAAACCTATGTACCCTATGTTATAAATGAAAAGAAAGAAATTAAAACCATGGGAACAATGACTTGATTGAAACTACAATTTTTTTGCTGAGTAGGAATTATTAGTCTTGAGTTTGCATCGGAATCTAGTGCTTTATCCTCTTACTTGTCTTCTTCTTCTAGTAACTCCATGCTTAAAGATTCAACCTATTTTAGTTTTATTTATTTTGAATCTTCCAATTCAATAGTCTTAACCTAAATATTTATGTACATCTCTTTTTTTTATTCTTTTAATATTTTAGTACCTCCAGATTATTTACCTTCTTCCTTATATTCTTCATAAAGAGGACCCCCTTTAGCAAATAGACCAGTTTTGGGTCCTTTTTGAACATCCTTAGGAGAGACCGAAGGGGTTTTATGCTTTATTTGATAAACAAGGGGTGTTTTTTAGAATATGGGATCTAGTTTCCATGAAGTGTGTGGAATGGAAGGTGAAGGAGCAAAAATAGTAGTGGGAGAGGGAATTGACCTTAATCTTTTACCCTAAAAATTTAACCCTAAATAACTTAAACCTTAATTTATTTAAACCTAAAAGGGATAAAAATATAAAACCCTACAACCCTAAAGTACTAAAACATAAACCATAAAAACCAAACCCCGTAATCTATAAACCCAATACCCTAACCCAATACCTAACTACATATCTAAAAACCTAAACCCCAAACCCCATAACCCTAAAACCTTAAACCCAAAAGGACAAAAATGATAAAATGATAAACCCTAAAATATTAAACCCTAAAACAACAAACACAAAACCAAAAAACTTAAAATATACAACCCAAAACCACAAACCGTAAAACAAAGAATTGAAACCAAAAATATGAAACTGTAAACCCTTAAACCTCAAAAAAATAAAAATTAACCCCTAAATCCTAGACCCTAGACCTTGGACCACTATAAATCATAAACCCATAAACCTTACACCCCAAATTATTAATCGCATAAGCCATAAATGTTAATATTTAACCATAAACTATGTTTTGAATAATAATTCAGGTGATGCTTCTACCCCAATTGATGACAGAACTTCTAGGATCTATAACTTTTACACCATAGTTCTGATTGAATCCCTATTCGAACCATTAGAGTGGATTCAATCAGAGCTATGGAAAACAAATTATGGCTCTCAAAAGTTTCATCATCAATTAGGGTAAAAATGTCACCCAAATTATCTCCTGAATTGTTGCCTGGATCAAACTATTAACCAAAAAACCCTCTAACAATAAACCTTAGACACCCTAAATCTTGATCCATAAACCTAAAAGCCTAAAACCCATCCAAACCCCCTAAACTATAAAAACCTAAATGATGAGTAATGGATTAGGGATAATAAGTGATAATGAGGGAGTGGGGAAGTGATTAGGGATGATGAAGTACATTGAGGGTATGAGTAGAGACAATGAAGGCCGATGAGGGAGTGATTATGAATGATTAAGAATAATGAGGAATGATTAGGAGTGATTATGTACCCATGTCAACTTAAATTTTTTATCGAAATCTCAAACCTAAAATTTTAAATCATTCGTGGTTATTTCTAATTTTTCTAATGTCATTGCAATGAAAACAATTTATCCATTACAATCTCGAATAAAAAACCTGGTCACCCACATTTGGCCTAATTGTAACATGTTGGGGTCTTTAACCAACTAATACAGATGTCTCGTGATCAAAACCAAGGGACTTGTAATTTTGACATAGATATTGGGCAAAGATGCAACCTATTTACACAAAGCATCCAAGCCATTATAGACTAAAACATTGCATGGTGATTCAGATCTTAATCGATCTACCTTTGTAGCTACTTTACACAAATTGATTTCAACATCCAAATACATTATTATAGAGTAGAAAGTAGTGAAATATTTTAAGGTGAGCTAGGAAATTATGGTGAGAAGAAATGACAAGTGAATAGTTACATGTTTTGAGTGAGGTTTAAATGTTAGTCATCACCCTTTTTTATTGCATTAGTACAGACAAAAAATGGAAAATGTTATAAATTTATACAACAAAGCATAAAATATATTGACTGTTATATGATTTTTGGGTTTTTCCATTACAAACTAGACCAAAAGACAAAAAAAAGTGGTGCCCCTTGTATGTGTTTTATGGATCCACGTGGTGAAATGCACTATATGAATCACAAATTACCTTCGCTTAAATTTTTGTTTGTATTGTATCTATTTAATCCTTAGAGATCATGTGGGCATATCTTTTGATATGCTTGAAGTAGTTTGGTTCCTAGTTCTCATGCTATGAAGATAAAGCTGAGAATAAAACATAAGAAATGAAGTAAAGAGTGTGAGTTCAATAAATATTCAATCTTTCCTATAAATGTTATAAAATCTTACATCATTCTGGTAATATATGTGAGTAGTATCTATTTCAAAAATGATACAATGATATACTTAAAATAATGCATAGTTTTGTAAGTTGAACAACATGTAATATTCAAACTTATATTGTATCTATTAACTATGCATGAAGTAGAAAATTTGATGTGAGTATATGAAATAAAAACTTAAGCATCAACAATATAGGAAGACCATACAAAGGAAGAGACTTAAATAATTAAATATAATATAATGTTATATAATACAATATGCTATAATATTATTATTTTATTATATATAATATATAAATAAATCAATATGTTTATTATAATAATTATTAATATAATAATATATTATAAGAATACAAAATATTTTATATTGTAAAGTTATATATTATTATAACAAACAACCTGATATATTTAAAAAGCTATAGAAAATACAACATATTACATTATTTTGACTATAAGACTACTAATATTATGCTTTGTTTTAGATGACATAAAAACTCACTTGCCATGCTTAGGGATTGCCAAGTTTCTTCCTAACCCAACCTCGTCTTCCATACATCCCCATCCTGTTTGATTAAATCTTTTGGCCATCAATCAAGGGACCTTATGCCCTGTTCGTGGAAGTGATTTGCCAACAGTTTCTAATGGTTGCCATGGAAGTCTAAACTGCTATGAGATCAAATAACAGGTGCAATAAAAAAAAGGATCTTTTTGAGTAGAGTTTCTCAAAAACACTATCGATCGAATTAAAAGATAGCTGCCATGAATTTAGGTGGCTACTTCTTCAAGACAAATGCTTAGAAAATATTTTTTTGACTGCAATAAAAATGTTTATGAGGTATATTTTTCAAGTGCACATATATAAGTTTTTAGCTTTTTCGGTGTTGGTGCTGTATGCTGCACTTGTAATATACGGTTTGCCACATACGACTGCCCATGTGGCAGGGGAGGGCAGACACGCAACACAATTCTAATTCGCAATAATGTTTGAAAGAACACATAAAGCGGATGAATGCCATAGCAACATAGAGCAATCACTTCATCGAGCCTACGAAGCACCCACGCTATCATCCAACCTACCACGTGGAAGGAGGGCAGTGATTAAATCAAGTTAGATTTCTTATTTTCCAGAGGGAAATATGCACACTTGGAGGACAATCACCTGTTGACTGGACATTGACCCTAAAGTGCAAGCATGGTGAGTAAATCCCATAGAAATGACTTGGTGCAATGAGGAGACGAACCTGCGATTTACACCTAGCATTGCGCAACGTGAAATATGCCTGTAAAGTTCTGCATCCTTTAGAGATGAAGCAAGGAGTAGTCGGCGGATGTAAAGGGCACTGACTGCAATCTTTTATAAAAATTGCAAATCGTATTCAAGATTCTACCGAAAGTGTAACTCTGCAGAAATGCAACGTGCAAAAGGGTCGGTGAAGTTGCGTGGAGACTTGGCGGAAGGCGGAAAGTGGGATGCACTTTACACCAATATCTGGTGCAAAGTGCAAAATGCTCCTGCAACTCCACATCTCGCAGCACATGCATGAAAAGTAAGCGGGAAAAATTAAAGTGAGGCTGTAGACTTGAACAAGGATTTAAAAGGGATTAAATTGTTAGAAACTGAAGTTAACAGGGGATAATTTCTCCACTTGATGTTTAACAGCCTCCCTCAGTTCTCATGCATGCACAGCAGTTTTAGATTAGTTAGAGAATTTGTTTTAGTTTCAGTTTGCATGTAAAGACTAAAATTAGTCTTCAGTTTGCTTTTCTAATTATTGTTTTCTTTCAAATCTATTTAAGAGACCCATGGGCACAGCATTGTAAGCAAGATCAAGAAGATCTGCAAGATTCAAGAAAATCAATAAAATCTTGTTTTTTCCATTGCTGTAGCAATCTGAGGGTTTCTGTTGTTATTTTCTGTTCTTTATGCTCTATTTTTTTTTACTGACAAATTGGTATCAGAGCTAGCAGAGTTGAAGGAGAGAAGCGCAGCCAAAGGAGATCGCTGAATTGGTAAAGAGTGCCAAGTCGTAGGAAGGTGAAACAGCACACAGTCAGTTTGGAAAGTGAAGTGATTGACAAAGTCAATGCACAACATAAGTATAAGGAAGAGCGCAAGTTCGAAGTGCCAGGTTGGATCCGACCAAGTGAAACATTGCCAAAGAAGAAACTATGGATCGAGCGAAGGGAGCAGTGTTCGATTTAATTTGTCACAATCCACTAAAGGAGATCGTGGGTGTAGAGAGCCACAAGATCGTGGCAGAAAATCAGAACTAGCTGGAGTGCAGCATAAGCACACAACTAAAGCATTACAAGGAGTTATTTTGAACGTGGGGCTTCAAACACTAGCAGTGGGAAGAGACAGTGCCCAAGGAAGCGTCACAGAGATCCCAGCCATTGCCAAAGCTACAGTCCTATCAACAAAAGATTTTTTGGAAGCACACAGAGTTTCGTTGAGAGGCACGGTCAAAGCGTGTCCATACACAACAGATTGACCCTCGTCCTAACTACAAAGGTGATCATGAGAGATGCCCCTATTATCAATTATTTAAAAAAAAACGTTGTATATCAAAGCATTGCAAGGACGTGTAACCGTAGCCATAGCGTTGTCAATATCGGAAGAGTTTTGCCGCCTGATTCATTTTGAGTGATATTGTGGTGCGGTCTTTCAGCTTGAGACATGGCAACAAATAACATTATTTCTTAGCCTCAAATTCCCGTTTTCAATGGTAAGAATTACGTTTTTTGGGCAATTAAAATGAGAACATTGTTTTGCTCACAAGATGTTTGGGATTCGGTAGAGAATGGTTTTGTAGAACCACAAGATGAGGCTGCCCATCAGGCATTAATTCAAGCACAAAAGGAAGAGCTTAAAGAGAACAAGAAAAAAGTTGCAAAAGCTCTATTTCTAATCCAACATGCATTAGATGAATCTATTTTTCTAGAGTTGCAGCAGCAATGAGATCCAGATCGGCATGAAAAATCTTAGAGACTACCTATAAAGGTAATACAAAGGTGAAAATAGCTAAATTACAATCTCTTAGGAGAAATTTTGAAAATTTGCAAATGAATGATTTAGAGTCTATAGACCAGTTTATGGGTCAAGTATTGAATATAGTGAATCATATTAGATCTAATGGAGAAACTATAACGGATCAGAAGATCATAGAAAAAATACTTAGGAGTTTACCCAAAAAATTTGATGCAATAGTTGTAGCTATTGAGGAAACCAAGGATTTGGAACAATTATCAGTAGATGAATTAATGGGTTCTTTGTTAACACATGAATCCAAAATGAATAGGAATAACAATACTTCTCTTGAGAATACTTTCAAGTCACAGGTATCATTTGGCAGAGGAAGAGGAAGGTCAAACTTCAGAGGAAGAGGCAGAGGAAGAAATCGAAGGAACAATCCAGATCAAGGTGAAAATAGTAATAAGAAATACAACAATAGAGGACGTGGCAACAATCACTTCCAGCAAAGTTCACAAAGGTTTGACAAATCTAACATTCAATGTTATTACTACAAAATTTAGGCATTGTAAATGCTGAAGTAGTTAGTAGTAGAAATTAAGGGGGAGTGTTATAAACTGAAGTTAACAGGAGATAATTTCTCCACTTGATGTTTAACTACCTCCCTCAGTTTTCATACATTTACAATAGTTTTAGATTAGTTAGAGAATTTGTTTTAGTTTCAATTTACATGTAAAGATTAAAATTAGTGTTCAGTTTGCTTTTTTAATTATTATTTGATTTCAAATATATTTAAGAGACCCGTCGACACAACTTTGTAAGCAAAATCAATAAGATCAGCAAGATTCAAGAAAATCAAGAAAATGTTGTTTTTTCCATTGCTGTAGCAATCTGAGGGTTTGTGTTGTTATTTTCTGTTCTTTATGCTCTATTTTTTTACTGACATAAATCTTGATAGGTGTGCATTGTATAGGTTGAGCATGTTATAGATCAACATAGATAGGAGCTGGCAGACCAGCTTGTTGGTCTTGTCCTGACTTTTAAGTCTTCCGATGTATGGTTTTCATGTGGTACATAAGGCACTCAAAATTATTGATGTAGACCTACAGACGTAGTTAGTTTTAGAGCTTGATGTAAATGCATTGAATGTGTTCCTACAGAGAAAATACAATTCATTATTGCTTCATTTTATGGTCAACTAGCGAATCTTTCTATACATCCCTATGGTTGCCGTGTTATACAGAGGGTTTTGGAGCACTGTACAAAGATCAAAAAGATCATGGAACAATGGAATAAATTTTGCAAGCTATTTTTAACCTTGCTCAATATCAATATGTAAATTATGTTGCACAACATGTATTAGAACATGGAGAAGGCCACACTATCATACAAGCACCATGATGGAAAAGTAGAGCCAATGCAACATTTGACATAGCCAACCATACCTACGTGGTGGTAAAAAAGGACACGCATCAGCATTTTCAGCCTTGCTACAATAGAGGTCTGCCACATGAGGAGAAGTCAGTGAATAAAACAAGGATTGAGGTCTTATTACAAAGGAAGGCATGTGGCTGCGGAAAGAGACATGGTGTAGATGGGAGCTAGCTGTGTTCTTTACAGCAACTCAGCATGCAATGTGCAAAATGCTTTCATGCTCCCAAATTCCACAAGATCAACATAATACAAATTGCATTTGATACAACAGAGTTCTGCGGGGATACCAGTGATGAAATGCAAGTGAAAATAAGGAACGTAAAGTCTGTGGAAAAGAGACTTGGCAGAATTTGAAAGGTGGGATGCACTTTGCACCAACTTTTGGTGCAAAGTGCTTCTATAGCTTCACGTCCCGTAACACAGGCATGAGAAAGGGGAAAGAAAAGTCAAAAAGGCAAAAGGCATGCATCCCAAAAACCTAGACAAGTATGAGATATGGTGTAGAAGTTGCTTCTTAGGTGTGCTGGAGAACTTCAAAAGAGAAAGGGTGAGCAAAAAGAAGCAATAAAGAGATCTTTACAGAACATATGGAACTCATGTAATTCCTATGTTTGTCTTATCACTAGCTGATGTGGATCATGAGCTATTAATGGAAGGAGAAACCCAGGTGTGGACAAGCAATGATCTTGTAATAGCTCTTCAACATAATAATAAAGAAATTCCTTTGAGCAGGACACAATCTATGGATGTGTTGATGTAACACTACATAAAATTCATGACATGACAGAGCTTATTCAATCCTTTGCAAACAAGTACTTGAAAACACCACTTGTGCATCAAATGAAAGGCCAATAGAATAAGACAATAGCAGAGTTGTGGTTTGACAAATTCTAAAAGATGACAACTAAGTTACCAGAACCTTTTCCACTTGAATTTGTTGAGCGTCTAGAAAATTATCTTAATGATCTGGAAGATGAGTTGGTTGGTCTAGCCTCACTGCTCTATGACCATCGGCTAGAGGGTGTTAACCGTAACTCCTCCAAAATATTTCAAAATACAGTATATACCCATGAATATGTTCACCATGTGATAATAACAAAGAGGGACAAAATGAAATGTTGTTCATTGCAATGCCAAGTACTAGTGTAGTCTTCTCAAGCATTTATGTATTGGTTGTTTTAGTGGTTGTCTTTTCAACTCTAATGAATGCAAAATAACCTTAGAAACATGTGTTTCATCTTATCACATACAACTTAAATTTTGGGATATGAAAATGTGGTTCTGAGTTAATCCCCCAGGTAGCTTGACAATGGTGGCTTGTGCTCAGTATTCTATGATGGGACTTTATTTGTGTGAAATGACCATGAAAACAAAGCAATAGAAGTTTCCATCGAAAATTTCTCAGGATCCAAATACATTGTGTACACAAAGAGAGAATGACTGGTTATAGAAGCAAATAATGGTTGCAGATAAAAATCTAGGTTTCTAAAAATCCTTTACAAGGTACTTTGCTAGAGCAAAAATGGAGTAAAATTGAAAAATCCAAAAAGTTTACAAGTTTCCCAAAAAGGGGTGCAAGTGAGACCCCTAGACTGCGTAGGAAAGTTTAGTGGAAAAATCACCATGTAAAATACAAATTCCTAAATTTCACCATGTAAAATGCAAGAAAAGCCATAACAAAAAGTTTGGCAGAGATGGAGGTTGAATTGGATTTTGCACCAACACAATGAGCAAAGTGCATTCCCATCTCTGGATCCCATGGGCCAAAAAGGGGTGATACAAGTGGGAAAAGCACCGTGCAAATTTGCCCTTGGTGCAAATCTATGCTTGGTGTGAATTGCACTTGGTGCGAATTGTACTTGGTGCAAATTGAACTTGGTGCAAATTTGCATAAAAGGACCAGTATTCCCCAAAAAGTTGAAAATTGAAAATAATGCAGTTATTCATTAAAAAATAAATATGAAGGAGACTACAAAAATGAAAGTGTAAAGGTTGAAGAGTGCAAAAGGGAAAATTTGTAAAAAAGTAAAAATGCAAATTGTAAAGTGTGAAAATACAAGTTTGGATCCAAAAAGTGAAAAGGTGAAATAAAACTAGTTTGTTTTATTTTCATTTTCTTTGTTTTCCCAAGCTCTTCCATAGGAGATAAATTACAGGATTACAAAATCTAGGTGGGCCACTCCAAGGAAGATTACTCAAACAACCATGGATCCAGAATATCCCCAATCAATCATTGCAAGTGTAGGTGGTTCCAACCATGCAAGAATGTAGTCCAAGGCATCTTCAGGTAGTTACACATGAAGAAAAGAAGTTTGATTAGCCTCCACAACAAATTTTCTCCTTCTAACTCGTGTGAAATGTAACTTTAGCCAAGAAATCGGTTTGTTGCAAATCTCCATCATTTCTTATACAGGTAGTTAGAGGAATCACTTTTCTTGCAAATACATGAAGATTCTAGATGTGACAAAGAGTTTTTTCCAGATGGGATCATTTTAGCATAACATGGAGGGGTGTTTTGCACTTTTAGAAAAATCGAATCCTTATTCGGGAATTTGAAGGTTTGAAAAATGTATAAATAAAAGGCTTGTCTTCTATTCAAAGGGTTATTGGTTGTTGTTGGTCTTTGTTCTTCTCCAAGTATAGGCTCTTCCAAATTTAGGGATCACTACTATGTGTGTATTTTACCTCCCTTGCTAAGGTGATTGTAGCTTATACAACCATTAGCAAGCTCTAAGAGAATTCCTATATGTCTTCCATGTCCAACATGGAGCAAATCCACTATGTTTGTCACCATGGTGGTAATTTGAAATGTTGATGTATGTAAGATTTTAATTTCAAGTTAAAGGAAAACACATGTGGTTCTTTATGGTATCCTATTAATGAAATACAATGGGATGTTTTACATGTGCTCATTAGATATCTAACTTTAAGTTCACTATTGGTTATCATTTTGGGCATAGGTCTGGTTTATAAACCCATTTTTGCATAGAGATTTGGAAATATTTTGTTGAATACCTCATTAAGGCACCCTGGGTTCATGAACATAGCAGGAAAAGTATTTGAAATTCTATTTTTTGTGTATAGTCTAGGGTTTCAGGGATCATTTGGGTATTTGCATTGTATTGGCACCAATGGATGCAACTTTCTCCTAGTATTTTCCATGGCTTATATCTTAGTTTTTCCTACATATTTGCAATAAGTGATGTTATGTATGTTTGAAAGAACAAATGTTGTTTGAAAATCATCAGCACACCACACCCCTTTTTTACAAATTAACTAATTATGCAACCTTGTCCTACCTAAGAAATAACACACCCTGCTGCATACTAGAAGTGTTACTTGCCTTGCAAATGCATAAGATCTTGCATATTTGAAATGTTTTTTCACTTTGTGCTTGAAATATTAATACTTTAGTCTTCCATTTAGCCCCTATTATTGAATATTTTATAAAAATGAATATTGCAGTCATCCTTTCATCTATATTTAGTAACCTGTATATGACATAAAGAATCTATGCATTTTATATGACAACCATTCATGGGTGAGGTGTGCAAACTTAGTTATCCTTTGGTCATATTTTTGTGTTTATGCCAAGAATCCCCATGGATATTGAATTGTAAAATCCCTCCATATGAGTATGCTACCCCATAGGTTCTCTCTCCTTGGTTTAGGTAGAGCCAAATATAGAAAGGAGTTACCCAGACCCTATGTAAGTACCTCTCAGTCATTTTTTGAATTTCAATCTAGTATTGATTTCAAACCCTCCCTTGGCTACAATGATATATTAATAGGTTTTCCATCATTGCTTTCCATTTCTCTCGAGTGTGAAAGGCTGAGTGCACGAGGTGTACAACTAGCAACCAACACTCTTCTAGTACCCTTACCAATGAGAAAAAAGACACCCATGGCACTTGTGTTACTGCGGACTTTTGTAGAGACCTACTATAATTTTAAATCTTCCTACCTATTGTACCATTCAAATGATCTTAGCCATCAATACGAAAATACTCAACTTGGGGACCTGCGAGGATTTGAGGTTTAACAATTTGAATTCCGCTATGTTTATTACAAAGAGATATTAATATTACATGTTGGAAGGTGTCTTTTCCCTTTTGAACATAAATCTAGAAATTTTAGTGTCTTTGTGATATTATCTCAACATTAAAATCAACAAAGTATGTTTTCAACATGTATCACAACTAGTTTATAAACTATTATATTCTAGAATTTTTGGTTCTAGTGGTGGCTCCAAGTTTATCACCTAGTTTCAAGGAAGATCAGTGCCTATTTTGATTATCTTCATTTCATATTTGAGTGTTCTTTATTGTTTTCTAAGTTGAAAGGACTAAGATCATCCTTCAAAGGTGACTCATCTAAAAGGATTATCTCACCTCTATGTTTGTACCAAAGATGAGGGAGACAAGTTGGGAGGCATGTTGAAGTGTAAATTTTAACTAATAAATACTCTTTAGACTACCAATATTCTAATAATCTTGAGATTTTAATTGAATTCCCCATTTTTGAGGACTATCACAACTCTTCTACTAATTCTAAAACACATAGTCTTGTTTATTTTCCATCTCTGTGTCAACTAGTTAAATCTCCTTCTAAGTCTAATCAACCAATTCCACCTCATTCACCACATCATATCCCTTTGCCATATGTTCTTGAAACTACTATTGAACCAATCATGAGGCATAAGGACCAAGATGAGAATGCATGTCCTTAATTCTATTTTCTTAGATTCAGGGCTATAAATTTTGGTGAGATGAAAGGCTATCCTAATGAAGTCCCAAATGAAGTTAGGAATGCCTCCCAAAATTCGAAGAGAATAATGCAGTTAGTGATGATAAGTACCTAAGGGATTTCCAAAACATCATTGAAGATTATGAGGTTGAGTATGAGGATGTGTGTATAGAGTTATTTATACACACACTATAGGAGGATGCTCATGAATGGTTTAATTCCCTTCTCACTAGATGAATTGATTCATGGGAAGAGATGCAAAATGTGTTTAGAATTCACTATGGTGCTAGGATTGATCAAATATTTATCTTAGCTAAATTTGATAATATCAAGAAGAATCCTAATGAGTGTGTGCAGGACTTCAACACTCAGTTCATCAAAGCCATGATTCAATTACAAAAAAATGTCAGGCCCAATGAAATAACATGCTTAATAAAGTATTATGATGCCTTTGATAAGAACATTGCATAATTTTTGAGAGGTAAGGTTCCCATTAACCTACAGTTGGCATTCAATATTTCCATCCAAATTAAGAATAACATCAAGGTTGTGGGAAAACCCATGAACAAGTAGGTTGATGTAAAGCTGGTCAGTATGAAAAAAAATCCCATGAAGATAGCCAAAATAGAATAAACTATCAAAACTTTGGCCTTTGATATCAAAGAAATGCCATACAAATTGGCTAGAGCTGAAAAGGGGGTCCTTCAAGTGTCTACCAATTATGAAAGGGATCTAAATATGAATCAAGCATAGAGGGGGCCTACTTTCCATAATAGAGATAATGATAGAGGGAAGAATCTTACATGTGAAGAAATAAAAGAAAGGAATCATAATAGAGGGGATGGAAAGGAAGTGCCTAATCTATTAAATGCCAAGGTAAATGTTATAAATTCTGATTTAGACATTGATTAATATGATAAATGCTTCCTTCCACACCCTCCATGTGATACTATTGAAGAAGTTGATGAATAGCCAGATGAACCTAAATATGCATCATCTGACTATGAGATTTTCATGTTTGATTGTCAAAAACATCAAGATGAATCAACTACCTCCATATAATTACTGATTGATGCTACACTTAATCAATTTTGGATTGCTATTGAAATGCAGAGTGTCCCGACTTTTGACGTCACTTGTGATGTTAATGTGACATAAGCATATAAATTGCCCTTTCATGATTTTGATCTCTTGTACCACATGATGATGAATAAATATCCTAAGGGTAATCCATTGGTTTAGGACATGAAGTTATTAATTAATGTAGTAGTTTCTCCAAAAAATGAATATAACTTGAGAAGTAGGCAACTAGGTGTTGCTCTTTAAAACACTTCCCCTACAAATTCAAATTCCAAAAGACATCATTTAGCTAAGGACAAACACTATCCCAAGAGGACTAGTTAGTTTAGAAGCATCCTTTGATGGAGCTAAAAGAATCAAATTTGGAGACTCATTCATTTAAAAATATGTAATTGAGAGAAACTTAGGTTCTCATGCAAATCCAAGGAAGGTGTGGTTAGGTACTCACTTAAGTACAACTAAGAAGAAAGCTTACATGCAATTTCTAAATAAGTACCTTTATTTATTACTATGGTATTATTGTAATCTAAATGCATATAGGGAAGACTTGTCCTAGCATGTTATCCCATTACATCTTGATATAAAGACTTTCAGGAAAAAATAAAGACCCTTTAACCCCATCTTGGAAACCAATATGCTAGAAGAGTTAAAGAAGATAATGGATTGTGGTATCATTCATCCCATCAGGTATTCATCATGGGTTGAAAATTTTGTACCTATATAGAATAAAAATGGTGACATCTGCTTGTGTGTGGATTTCCAAAATTTAATCAAGGCTTCTTTAAAAGATAATTATCTCCTACCCAATATGGAGAACCTAATAAAAAGTGTTACTGGATCTGAGATGTTGTCTACTTTAGATGGTTTCTTTGGATACAACCAAGTTATGGTCAAATAATCTAAGAGGTCCAAGACTATATTCACCATTCCTTAGGGCATATATGTATATATGAAGATGCCTTTTGGGTTGATGAATGTTGATGCAATGTTCTAGTGAGCTATGGACATCACCTCTAAAAGGATAATTAATCACTCAATTACTATGTATTAGGATGATATCACTATGTACTCTAAAATAAGATAAAATCATTTGGAGCATGTTAAAAAGGTGCTGATCAGATGCAAGGATTTTGGCATTTTTTTTAATCCCAAAAAGTGCCACTTGGATTACAAAAGGCCATGTTCTTGCGACATATAGTGTCTAAGTATGGTGTCATTATTGACCTTGAAAGGGTTGAATCCATCAGCAAAGTGCCTATCCTATAGTCCAAGAAAGGAAATTAGTCCATTTTTGGATAGATAAAATTTGTAAGGAGGTTTGTGCCTAATTTTATAGAGATTACTCTACCTATTAATTCTATGTTGAATAAGGATGAAACTATTAAATGGGAGGAGATGACCATGCAAGAATTTAATGACATCAAGGGATCTTTGAAGTCTTCTTCTATCTTGGCTAGTCCTAATTACATAAAGTCATTCCAAGTATTCTCTTTTGCATCATACAATATTGTTTCTATTATTCTATTGTAAAAGAATGAAGATGATCATGAGTAGCCCATAGCTTTATTTATCAAATTCAAGTAAGTTCCTAAACTGAAATACACTATTATGGAGAAACATTCCTTTTCTCTTTTGAAGGTTGTTAAAACATTTAATCCATATATTTTAAGCTCAAATACTATTGCCTACATCCTATACACCATGGTGAAGGACAATTTAACTCAGACTGAAGTATCCATCAAGAGGTGTAGGTGGATCAATAAGTTACAAGACTATGATATGGATATATAGACCACCAAGTTATGAAGATAGATGGGTCTAGCCAAGCTTATAGCTGAGACCGATTTGTATGTTTTTCAACTAAACACTAATGTTTTTAATGTTGATGATTCCTTCTATCAATTTAACACATCTCTATGGTATAAGGACATTGTTTACTACTTGAAAAATCTAAATTGTCCCCCTAACTTGGATATGAATCAATGGAGAACTATCAAACTTGTATCCAAAAATTACCTCTTGACTAAGGATGGAATAGCATGGAAGAATCTAGATGGGGTTCTCTTAAGAGGCATGGTAGAGGAATAGACTAATGTCCAAATCAAAGACTTCCATAGTGGAGTATGTGGTGGGCATTTTTTACCTAAAGTTACAAGTTATAAAATTTTTAGATCTAGTTATTGGTGGTCATCATTGTTTAAGGATGTTGTTCAGATAGTTATAAGGTGTGAGAGATGTTAGTGCTTTGTTGGGATGCTGAAAGCTTTAGGTTATATTCCCTTCTATCTTGTGACAATTGAGGGCCCATTTAGACATTAAATAATGGATTTCATTAGAGAAATCATTGATTCCTCAAGCATTGGGCATAGATTGATACTAGTTGTGACCGATTACTTCACTAAATGGGTTGACACAATCCCTACATGAAAATCCAAACATTAGGTAGTCATGGAATTTTTGATAAACTAAATTATTTTTTGATTTGGTGTGCCTATTAAGATAATATAAGTTTGGAGCTAAAAAGTAAAATTATGAAATAAATCAAAATTGTTTTATTTTAATTTTCTCTATTTGCCCAAGATCATCCATAGGAGAGAAATTATAGGTTTACAAGATCCAAGTGGGCTACTCCAAAAAATATTACTCAAACAACAATGGATATGGAATATCCACATGTATTCATTGCAAGTACAGGAGGTTACAACTATGTAAGAATGTGGTCTAAGGCATTTTTAGGTAGTTACACATGAAGACAAGAATTTATTTTGGCCTTCACCATGAATGTTCTCATTTTAACTTGTGTGAAATGCATCTCCAACAAAGAAATGAAGGGGTTTGTTGTAAATCTCCATCATTTCTTGTAGAGGAAATTAGAGGAATCATTATTATTGTAAATACATGAATATTCTAGGTATGTCAAAGAGTTTTTTCCAGTTGGGAGCATCCTGGTAGAACTTGGATGGTTTTTTTTTACTTTTGAAAAAAACAAACCCTCATTCAGGAATTTTAAGGTTTGATAAATGTATAAATAGAAGGCTTATCTTCTATTTAAAGGGTTGTTGGTTGTTGTTGGTCTTTGTTCTTCTCCATGTATAGGATCTTCCAAAGTTTAGGATCACTAATGTGTGTGTATTTTGCCTCTAATGTTAAGGTGGTTGAATCTTGTATATCCTTTAGCAAGCTCTGAGAGCATTCCTATATGTCTCCCCTATCGAACATGTAGCAAATCCACCATGCTTATCCCCATGGTAGCATTTTAAAATATTAATGTATGTAATGTTTTTCTTTCAAGTTATTAAAAAATACATGTGGTTCTTTACTATATCTTGTTAATGAAATACAATGAGATGTTTTACGTGATGTGCTAATTGGATATCTAGCTTTATGTTCACTACTAGTTATCATTTTGGGTATAGATATGGGTTATAAACCCCTTTTGCATAAAGATTTCAAAATATTTTGTTAAACACCTCATTAGGTCACCCCAGGTTCATGAACTTAGAGGGAAAAATATTTGAAATTTTAGTTTTAGTGTGTGGTCTAAGGTTTCAGGGATCATTTGGGCATTTGCATTATATTAGCACTAATGGATGCAATTTTCTCCTAATAGTTTCCATAGCTTGTATCTCAGTTTTTTCTACATCTTTGCAATAAGAGATGTTATGTCTGTCTAAATGTATCCCTGTTGTTTGAAAATAAGTAGCACACAACACTCCTTTTTTTAAAATTTAATAACTATCCAACCTTATCCTAACCTACAAATAACAAACCTTGTTATATACTAGAAGTGTTACTTGGCATGCAAATGTGTAAGATCTTGCATATTTGAAATGTGTTTGCAGTTTGTGTTGGAAATCCTAGTGTTACAGTCTTCCATTTAGTTGATGTTATTAAATATTTTATAAAAATGAAGGTTATAGTGTGTATTCATACTGAAATATAATTATTACAACTTGACCATGACTTGTGACACCCAAACCATAAGTCTCTCCTACTCACTTACATAGCCCGCTTAGGCATGTTTTCACTATTTATCAGTCATCTGAAGCCTTCTATATTTAACCCATATTATCATGAACTCCTCTCCTAAGCACATACCTATCCCCTAGAGTCCCTTTCCCCCTAGACAATAGCACCATAGGTTGGACTATAGTGTTGGGACCTAGGGTGTCCACTTTCCAACATTGTTGTCCAAGTCCACAATATCCTCAAGCAATCAAATTTTCCTAAATCCTTATATTTTCCCTTTTCAGCCTAATGTGAGTTCATCTAACCCAGGATCACTAGTTTCCTTATAAAATTACATTAAAAGGTCATTTAGAAGGGTTGTTAATCATTCAAAAGGCAAAAGATAGAAATATACTAAAGCACACTCAAGCAAATCTTCCTATTCTATACATACAACCAACCACTATTATTTCTAGCCTATCTAAGCTCTTGCACTAGTCACACTTCATCTCAAGCTTTACCAAATTTGTATAGACTTACATTACATACACATGATAACATAATACACATTCAAATTGGGAGGACTACATTGGCCTTGATCCCTTTTCAGAGTATTGGTATGTAGGTAGTGTACCTATACACAGGGTGTGATCACACATTTAGTGCATATTAAACACTAACCTCCTTTTCCATTTGGATTCAAGATCACCTATCAAGCATGAAGCAGAACTAGGGTCCTTAAAGACAAAATAAATTGCACATGAAGCTTCATGAAAACGAATGACTTGATATTTCAGGCACAAGGTCTCTTAGAGCAAATAAATAGAACCCAAAAAGCTTAGAAAGCTTAGACACTAAGGCATATAGTGCTAGACATTTAGGTGTTCTATTTTTGGTACTCCTATCTAGGTAGAGAATATACTTTTGAATCTTGTTTTTGACATTCTACCTAAGTAGATTAATAATTTTTATCCTATGTCTCCTTCATCTCAACCTAGAATTAGCTAAGTTTTACTCGGTGTCCCTTTGTTTTCTATTTTTAGAAATGAATTTAGCACTTTCATATGCAATAAATTAGTAGGATAAATAAGAAACATTTATTTATTGATTTTATCCTTTATCCAGACCCCTTTACTATTTAGGAGATTAAACCATTATAGTTTCCCAAATTCATTAAAATATTTGGTGAACCCGACTCACTTCAAATTTTTACACAAAAACCCTAAAAACACTAAGGCTAATTAATTTTGATTTTTTGCAATATTTTCCTAATTTTTCCTTAATTTAAAAATAAAAAAACTAAAAATTAATTTAAATATTTTCAATAATTCACTAAAACCCTAGTTTGCACATACTAGGTCTTATTTGCATACAAATAATTTAAAACCACTAGGAAAAATATATTGCTAATTTTAGAAATATTTTCTTATTTTTATTAAATTTTTTGAGCTTAATTGCAAAAATTTATAACAACATTTTCAAATTATTACATTAATTTTGAAAAAAATAATTTCAAATCCTTAGTTGCATGAATTAAATCCCAGTAATTTTCAAGTAATATTCCTCTTATTTTGTGAAAACTTTGACTGAATATTAAAAATTAGAGATCACTTCAAATTTAAAAAATTTGTAGTAAATTCTAAAAAATTTACTTGTCTCATAATCCTAATTGCTTCTACTAGGTTCCATTCAAGCAAGACATTTCTCATAATTTTTTGAATTTTATCTTGCATACTTAGCTCAGAAAATCAATTTCAAATTCAAAAGTTAATAGTATTTTGCAAATAATATTTTTAAAAAATCCCTAGTTGCATATACTAGTCCCTACTTTGCATCTTGAGCTATGACCTTACATACTTGGAATTTGATATCCTTTTTATGCATATTCTAGTTCATTGCTTAGATTATTTTTATGTAATCTACTCTATTATTTTCCAATTTCTTTTCATTTTGCAATCTAAACTCCTTCCATCTCTTCCTTTGAGATAAATTGTAAGACTTAGTGGCAACCCTCCTGAATTCAACCACATTCTTGTAACCCATTCCTATAAAATGGAAAAGCAATCAAATTAGGTTCTTATTATAGATCTTGCACATCCAAATTACACTAATTTCAATGAACATGATTCTGATAATGAGAAATATGAGAATACTAATGATGAGCCACATGCTGATGCTCATGTTCTATCACATTGGACTACCAATCTACTTCCACCTATTGTTGAAAATAAGATTTTACTCAACAAAGATTTAATATTATGAAATTTTAGAGAAAGACTTAGGGAATACCCTCATGATCATGCTAACATCTTGAAATATATCATGGAACTAAAGAACGCTAAAAAATTTGAGTCTTCTCAAATAATAGAGCCACCAGTTGCACATGACACTATGGGAAAAACTATGTCACAACAACCCCTATAGCAGCCCAACCTTCTTCTATTCCACCAATTGTAGCTAGTACATCCCTATCTTTTGATGTAGTATCTCTTGTATAAGAGATTTGATCTCTTCAATCCAAGGTGTAACATATTAAGCAATGTACCACTAGATCTACACAAGCATTAGACTCCTTCACTTTGTTGCATACACCTTTGATATGACATATTACTGCTATACCCTTACCACCTAAATTTATTAAACTTAAACTTACTCTTTATGATGGCAAGGGTGATCTAGAGATACATTTTAGAGACTTTCATATAGCATACTTGGATTATATACCAAATGACTGGCTATTAACTAAATTATTTCCAAGGAGCCTCAAGGATTATGCATTATAATGGTTTTACAGTCTATTAAATCATTCAGTTAATGCATTCAATCCTCTTGTTGACATGTTCCTAGAACATTTTAGTATTGTATTAGTGATAAGGTTTCATATGCCTGAATTGCACAAGAAAAACAAAATTCAAATAAGCATCTCACCGAGTATGTTCTAAGATACAAGACCATATTGGCTAAGATGACTAGCCCTATGGAAAATTAGGAGTTATAGAACCTCTTCAAATAGAGTCTTCTACCAATTTTGTATGAGACAATCATGTTCAAACATTTCTTTTCTTTCAATGAATTTTATCACACTTTAAAAATAAGAAAAATCAAACTCATTTCAATGTGCAAACTTGAGTACATAAGTACACTAGATACAACTAATAAGAGTCATAGAAAAGCCCCATATAAGGTCAAATTTAATGATAGTAAAGGACCAACTCATCAACTAGTTAATGCAGCTTTAGAGCCCTCACAGAGAGTCACTTTATCAGAACCTCCTTAGTCACCTTTTAGAAATCTACCAGTTCTACTAGCTAGAGTTCTACAACTATTTCTAGAATGTAATGCCATATCTCTTCCTCCTATCAAATTAGTTTATAAAATGAAGCCTCTTCCATGGGGATATGACTAGAATGTATTTTGTGACTATCAAATGGCACTAGGACATACTACAAAAAGATGGATTAATCTTAGGCATAAGATAGAAGATCTAATTGATGGAAATCAAATTGATATAGGTACTTCAACTGAGCCTCCTATAGCCAAACCAACATAGGATAAGTCACTCAAAATATTTTTAGATCCATTTTCATAGTATGGTAAGTCAAAGATATAAAACACATTAGGTGTACATCATGCATATCCTCTACTAGTTACATACAGGGCATCGATAGTCGATTCACATCCATTGAGCCACATGATTGGTACTTATCATTGTATCACCCAAGTTCCTCGTTAGATCTTTTATTCAGGGTCATCCAATTCACAATGTTCTAATTGATAATAGATCTACCACTAACATGTGTATTATGACATTACTACAGCACTTAGGTTATATAGAGTATGATATTACTCCAAAAAACATAGTTATCAGTGGTTTTAGTGGACATAGTTAGAATACATTGGGTGAGATCCTCATTCTTCTATAAGTTTATCCTACACACATGACCACTTCATTTACTATAGTTCCTAGCATGAGTGTTTTTGAGAAGTTACTTGGTAGACCTTGCATAAAAAACATTGATCAATTTCATCTAAAAGACATCAATGAATGAAATTCATTTATAATAATGAAGTTATCATAGTTAATTGAGTTACATAAGAGTTTCCACTTCTAGTTTTGGAGCCAGTTTCAGTTCTAGACCTAGTTTCAGTTCCATTACTAGTTTTAGCTCCACCACCAATTTTTTCTCCAATTTAACATTAGAAATAGATATGATATCTATAAATAGTACATAGGGTTCATAAACCTCCACATATTCAATATTCTAGATAGCTTCCAATTACAGTATTTACACCTAGAGTAGTTTCATTGAGATCTCATGCATTTACACATAGAGCACATATTCAATGAGTTTATCCTACTTCTAGATGGGTTCTTAAGAGCCCTAAAATTGCATCCACTTTTTATAATTGTAGAGGGTCCCCATAGTAAATTTTTACTTTAGATATTTCAGAGAATTTATAGCATATACAACTTTTAGAGCCACAGTCTTAACATTTCCATCGTGCTTCACGATCATGCATGATTCCACACTTTGATATAAGACATCATGATTGGAAGTCTCATCTGAGACTCATTATGTAGGATCATTTCTTTCCAAAATTGATTGTACATATTATCTCCTGATTGATTGTACATAGTTTCCTTTGCTTGACTGTATATAGCTCAAATATTTCAAAATACAAAAACAATATAATATTTAAAAAATACAAAAACATGTCAATTGTATGAATCATCTATGTTTTACATTGCTAACCATTATGCTAGCCTTACATTACGCTATTATATGCTATTATTTATCTATATATATATATATATATATATATATATATATATATATATTACCAAGCTTCATTTAATCTTCTTTGAGTGTGTGTAGTGCATTCAAATCCTTGATTGCTTCACTCCACCCATTGAGGGGGGTTCTTACTTATACATTCCAACTACATATCAATACATCTACCCACTAGGGGCATACTCTACATGACTAAACCATCCAGGTTATGTCATTCTTACATTATACACTCTAGATATATTTTTATAGTATGTTCCTTATATAGATATCAGATCGACATCCATTAACATATATCACACTTTTGTATTTCATAGCATATACATTAGTCTTGTATTACATAACTTGGATAATCTTACTTCTTATTTTCCATAGTTAGATGCATGTTTATATTTCTAGTACTTTGCATATTTCCACTCTTCACTTTGATTAGCTAGATGCATTTACATTTTATAGCTCATTTTGCTTCCTTCTTGCATTTTAGATCATTTTCCAATGTCTTTTGTTCCTATTTATATGTGTGTACCTTTGGACACCTGCCAATGTTTTTGTGTGTGCCTTTCATGTCCTTGTGGCCCTTGTGCCAGTATTTGCTTATTCACATTGTGTGTATGTGGTATTTGAACATGCATTGTATGCCTTATGTGTTTATTTTGCCCCTTGTCCACCCTTGCATGTTTCTTGCTTCTTTTTTTATATGATTATTTCTTGATTTCTTATCTTTGTGTGTAATGACATGATTCCAATCATCCCAAGATGGGCATCATGGTCCATCCTTTCATGCCACTAACAACTAACAACTAAAAACTAAAATTTTGAGTTATTATTCACTCTTATGCACATGTTATGACATTATTATATCTATCTAGGCATACCCCTATGGATCTAACAATCTCTCTGTATAACTTTTGCTATATCTTTAGATAACCTATATCAATACTAAATCAAATGTTTTCAAACCTTAACACACTTGTTGTGCCTCTTCTTTGCAGGGAAGTCATTATAAGGTCTTCATTCTTACACTTAAAAGAGGGGGCAAGAAATAGGGGTTTTGTCATAGAGATCAAAGATCCTAATGGCCAAAAAAGTAGTTTTTGAATAGTATAGTCTAGAATATAAAACTTAGCACATGGAAACTAGATCAGGTAGACATTAGAGAATCTAGATTGGTCATTAGTTTTGGCTTTAAACAATAGTTCCAAAAATTGGACTATAGCATGGGACCCCAAAGTGTCAAGTTTCTAGTGCTATTGTCCAAAGAGCAGAATATTCAATTTTTCCAAAATCAGGCAATGAGGTGAGTTTAGTCATAGTTTTACCAGTATGGTTCCATTTAGAAATTAGTAGTTTTAAATAATTATTTCAATTATAGAATATATATATGGGGTATCATTCATGTTATGAGGGTTTCTATTTTTATTTTAGACATGGTAGTTGATAGAACCTTTAGTTCAAAATCTATGTTCTAGATGCCAGTTATTAGAGGCAATGTGTATGGCACATGGGCCTTATCTATTTCTAAGTTTATTGCATTTTATTACACATTCCTAGTAGTTACAGACCTTAATCCATCTATAGGTGGTTGGCATCACATTCAAGAAAAATTTCATACAAGTTTGCTTCCTGCGTACCCGAGTTCCTAAGTGGATTCCTAAGCCTTGATTCTAGTTTTAGGAGAGGATTTTATATAAGTCTGATTTCCATCTTTCAAATTGGCCAATAGTGGCCTAGTCTCTAGTTTACATTTGGCTATCCATGCCAACATTGTCATATCACAACACATTCAAAGGCTCCATGAGCCATCTCATATGACATTCATCTATACTGGTATTTTCTCATTCAACTTCACATCATAGGGAAATGATGAGCCAAAGGTATAGTTAACCTTTGTATTCTTGAGCCACCTATTCAAAGGGATTAGACACATGATCCAAACATCGATTAACACATGCATGATTCATTAACTTCACATAGTTGGTGATGATGGAGCTAAAGGACATGTATTTACATTCTTGAGCCAACTTCTAAGGGATTAAGAACTCAACTCATTCATCGATATAAATCTTGATTTAAAATACTTATAGCTTTACCCATCACAAGCCAATGGTATAATAAGTTCTGTATTGGTTCAGGTACTCAGGGAGGTGTATTCATTCATTTCTCTTCCTTTCTCTCTCTTTACCCAATTTTGTATGTTCTTATTTTAGATATAGTGTATCTAGTAAGAGCTGATTTACTTTCACTTTTATTTTTGTAGACTTACACAATACAATGTGCTCTCACTACACACAACCTAGCAATACACAACTTCTTGGGCTTCCTCACAAGTAAGTTCAAGTATGTTTCTCTTTTTTTCCTTTATCTTAGTATTTTAATTTGCTGCATAATTAGAATAAAAAGAGGGAAAATGTAGTCATACGAAAATGCAATTTATTCAAAATGAGCATGAGTTATGACACCCAAACCATAGGTCTCTCCTACTTGCTTACACAACCCACTTAAACATGTTTTCACTATTCCCTAATCATCTAAAGCATTCTAGATTCAGCCCCTACTATTCCAAATTGCTATCCTAGGCATAGATCTATCCCTTGGGGTTCATTTTGCCTTGGACAATAGTGCCATAGGTTGGACTACAGTGTTGGGACCCAGGGTGTCCACTTTATCGCACTATTATCCAAGTCCACAATAGCCTCAAATGATCATATTTTTTTGAATCCTTATCTTTTCCCTTGTCATCCTAATACAAGTTCATCTAACCTAGGATCACTATTTTCCCTATAAAATCCCATTCAAAGGTAATTTAGAAGGGTTGGCAATCATTTGGAAGGCATAAGCTAGAAATATACTAAAGCACACTTAAGAAAATATTCCTATTCTTTGCATACAACCAACCACTATTATTTTTAACCTATCTAATCTCCTACACCAGTCATGAGTCATCTCAAGCTTGCCCAAATATGCATAACTTGCATTACATACACATGATTGCATAATACACATTCAAATTGGAAGAACTACATAGGCCCTGATCTATATTTAGAGTATTGGTATATAGACATTTTGCCCACACACGGGGTGTGATCACATGTTCATCGCATATTATACATTAAACCATTTTTTCTAGTTGGATTTGAGATCACCTATCAAGCATGAAGAGGAACTAAAATCCTTAAAGACAAAATCAATTACACACAAACCTTCAAGAATAACCAAGAGCCAATATTTTAGGTATAAGGTCTCCCATAGTAGTCGAATAGAACCTATAAATCTTAGACACTAAGGACTAAAATGCCAAAACTTGGACTACAGTGTTGGACCTTCAAGTGTCCCATTTCTGATGATCCTATCTAGGTAGAGAATAGACTTTTGGATTATGTTTCTAATAGTTTATCTAGCTAGATCATTAATTTACAATGTCTATCTCCTCCATCTCAAACTAGAATCAACTAAGTTTAACTCTCTATCCCCTTGTTTTCTATTTTAAGAAATCAATTAAGCACTTCTAAATTCAATAAATCAGTAGGTTAATTAAGGTACATCTATTTATTATTTTTTTCCTTAATCTAGGCACCTTTACTATTTAAGAAATTAAACCCTTATAGTTTTCCAAATTCAGTAAAACACAGTCATCCTTTCATCTATCTTTAGTAGCTTGTGTATGACATAAAACATTTGTGCATTTTATGTGACAATGCTTCATAGGTGAGGTGTGTAAACTTGCTTATTATTTGGTCATATTTTCCCCTTTGTGCCAAGAATCCCCATGAAGATTTAATTATAAAATCTCTCCATGTGAGTAGGCTACCCTATAGGTTCTCTCACCTTGGTTCAAGTAAAGCCAAAATAGCAGGGAGTTAACCATACCCTTTGTAGGTACCTCTTTATATATATATATATCCAAATTTAGTAAAACACAGTCATCCTTTCATCTATCTTTAGTAGCTTGTGTATGACATAAAACATTTGTGCATTTTATGTGGCAATGCTTCATAGGTGAGGTGTGTAAACTTGCTTATTATTTGGTCATATTTTCCCCTTTGTGCCAAGAATCCCCATGAAGATTTAATTATAAAATCTCTCCATGTGAGTAGGCTACCCTATAGGTTCTCTCACCTTGGTTCAAGTAGAGCCAAAAATAGCAGGGAGTTAACCATACCCTTTGTAGGTACCTCTTAGTATGTATATATATATATATATATATATATATATATATATATATATATATATATATATATATATATATATATATATATATTTCCAATCTTGATGTTAAACACTCCCTTAGATACAATGACATATTAATGGGTTTTCCATCATTTCTTACCATTTCTCTCAAGTATACAATGTCGAGTGCATGAGGTGTAAAACCGTGAACCAACATTGGGAACTAAATATTAGTCCTTGTTTTTGAAGGTAGGCATGCTTTCTCCTTCTCATCTAATATGGATACCCTATGATTTTTTTGATGAAAAATAGAATATATGAAACTTTATATATATAATATGATTTCAATGTGTCTGAGATTCCAAATCAAAGATAATTTATTTGTTTTTATACCCATGAGTGTTTTGATTTTCACGAAAGTTAAGTTGATCAGGGAAAAAGGAATGTAGAATTTGAGAATTCATTCTACTTATGTGCTCTTTTATTGTTATAATTTAGCTTTGATGTTTATTATACCTTTCCATTTTTAATTTTTTAATAAAATTGAAGAGCCTAGTTACAATGCATTGCAATCAAATGGCCGTGTATGTCCACCCATATACAATCACTAACCAAGGTGATGAGACAAATAATACATTCCTTTCATAGCAAATAGGTGTCATTATATAAGTACGATCCATACTAAATAGGTGTCATGACATGGGTAGTTTAAAAAACTTTAATTTTTTCAGTCTCATAACACTATCTCTTATTAGTTTTATTAATAACTCTAGCTTTTATTAAAGGTATGATCCAAGTGAACTTTTCAAAGTGATATAAATACAAGTTAGTTAAAACATGTAATTATAGATTTAGTTAAAATTGATTTGACAATAAATTTAATAAAAAAACTAAAAAATTATGTACTTAATCAAATTTAATTATCTATCGATTATTTAAATTGTAAATGACAAAGAATGTCTCTAATTTATTTATAAAAACATATGAACATGTTTGAATTAAATTATAATATTTTTAAAAACCATGAATATAAATTTATTTTATATAATTAAATTATATTAAATATTTAAATAAAAAATAAAAAATAAAAATAAAATTCCATTTTTACCATCTCTTAAATCTTATAACATAATTAACTATATTAACAATTTTCGACCATATAGTATACATTCCTCCCCATTCTTACGATAGAGTGATTATAGAGGATGAGGATAATGAAGATCAATGAGGGATATTGAGGGAGTGATTAGGGATGATGTATTTTGGGGTTTAGGGTTTTAGTGTTTAAATTTTAGTGTTTAGGGTCTATGTTATAAGGGTTTAAGGTTCAATGGTTTTGGTTTTAAGGGTATAATATTTCGGTTTTAGTGTCTAATATTTTAGGGTTTGGGTTTTTTTGTTCAAAGTTTTGATGTTTTTTGCTTTTACTTTGGGTTTGGGTTTTTTGTGTTTTTTTGGTTTTATGGTTTATGGTTTGTTTTCTAATATCATTTCATCCCCATTTTGGCCTTCTACCTTCCTTTTCCTCAACCTTTGTATGGTGCCACATTGTTTGTCAAAATAGGTGCTCATTGTTGGGAATTTATGATAATAAGGCCTTATTTGTCCTTATTTATTTTTGGAGGATATTTTATCCATTAGTTAACCATAATATCCCCTCCTTAAAATTATTAAATGGTATCTTTAGATGTATAATGTGGAGTGATACTTGGGGTAGTATAGAGGAACTTATTTTCATAAAAAAGTGGAGAGGGGGATTTGAATAACTACCAATGCTTGCATCATTATTTTGTGGTGTGGTATCCACCACATATTTTTTTAATCCTAAATTTATTTAAATTTTCATACTAGAGGAATTAATTGGATTGGGTTGTGGAAATGACATTGCTAGTTGAGGAAATGGACTTGAAATAGATGGCCAATTAGTTTATATACAAAGGTTAAAACCTATGTATCCTATGTTACAAGTACAAAGTAAGAAATTATAATAATGTGACTAGTGACATAAATATAAATATGAATGTTTTCATAAGTAGGTATTATTAGCCTTGAGTCTACATCATAGACTAGTGGTTTATCCTCTTGGTTTTCCTCTTTTTCTAGTAGCTATATTATTACATATTAAACCTATTTTGGTTTTATTTATTCTAACTCTATCACTTCAAATTTTTTAACCTAAACCTTTTTATACATCTCTTTTTTGTCTTAAAATATTTTAGTACTTCCAGATTATTTCCCTCCTTCCTCATATTCTTCACAAAGAGGAGCCCCTTTAGAAATAAAACTAGTTTTAGGTCCTTTTTCACATTCTTAGGAGAGGCTGGAGGGGTCTTGTGATTTTTTTGATAAATAAGGGGTGTTTTTTACAATAGAATATCTAGTTGACATGAAGTGTGTGTAATGAGAGGTGAATTAGAAGTAATAGTGGTGGGAGAGGGAATTGACCTTAATCCTTTAACCTAAAAAACTTAAACCTTAATTTCTCTAAAACTGAAAAGGATAAAAATATAAAATGATAAAACCCTAAAATATAAAAACCTAAACCATAATAAATAAACACCATAAATATGAACCCAATACCATAACCCCATACCTAACTACGTATTCTCAAACCTAAACCCCATTACCCTAAAAGTTTAAACCTAAAAATATAAAAATGATAAAATGATAAACCCTAAAATATTAAACCCTAAAAGATAAAACCAAAAACCTTAAAACATAGAACCCAAAACCACAAACCTTAAAACAAAGAACCTAAAACCAAAATTACAAAACCATAAACCCCTAAACCTAAAAACTACAAAACTTTTAACCCCTAAATCCTCGACCCTAGATCCTAGATCACTCTAAACCATAAACCCTCAAAAATTAAACTCTAAATGATTAATCACATAAGCAATAAATTATAATCCTAAAACATAAAATATAAACCAAAAATCCATAAAAGACTAAACTCTCGACCCCCTAAAATTTAATCTATAAACTTGAAACCCAAAAACCTATCCTCAACCCCTACACTATAAAACATTAAACCATGAGTAAGTGATTAGGGATGATGAGTGTTAATTAGGTAATGGGGAAGTGATTAAGGATGATGAAGTGTACTGAGGGTATGATTAGGGATAATGAGGGCCAATGAGGGAGTGATTAGCGATGATTAGGAGTGACGAGTGAGTGACTAAGAATGATTAAGGATGATGATTTTTAGTGAGTGAGTGATATATTATTCATCATCCAAGAGTAAAATATCTAGGAGAGTGGTATTCTTTATACAAGGAGTTAACACTTATCAACATATTCATATCTCTCAAATTTATCTCCTAATATCTCTCATCCCTTTATTCCCTCAACTCCTCCATAAGATTTTATTCTACGAGATCTCTCTCATAGTTTTATTTACACACACACACAAATATATATATATATATATATATATATATATATATATATATATATATATATATATATATATATATATATATATATATATCTATCTATATATATATATATATATATATATATATATATATATATATATATATATATATATATATATATATATATATATATATATATATATATATATATATATATATATATATATATATATATATATATATATATATATATATATATATATATATATATATATAGACACACACACACACACTATTCTAATGTTCATACTAATATTTCCTAAAACCATGCACATCAATCATCATAAATATTCATGGTACAAAGTCCTATTTTGTTCTTTGGTTGAATTGCATGGATTCACAGAGTTTTTTAATTACAGATCATAGTTGTTTCCATTTGATAATGGAGAGGGAATGGTGTTGTAAAATCTTTATTTTATCTCTCTATAAAATTGCACGCCTTTTTGATCTTTTGATATACTATGGGTAGGTGGAAAAAAACCTATGTAATGTGGCAAGAAATAAATTTTTTAGTAACCATAGGATCATGGGCTTGGTGGAGTTGGGGATTTCCTATTTTATTACTATGTTGTTTTTTCATCAACTCTATAGAAATAATAACAAAAATTGAATATGTTACTTGTATTAAGTCGATGTAAAAGAATAATCTACGACGTAAACTATTTTCTTAATTTAATCATATAAGTCAAGAAAAGTACTTATTTTATTGGAAATAATGCACCCAATAGTAGATCTTAATAAAAGTTCTAAATTGAGTTTATATTTCACTTCTTTTGCCACTAGTTTGTCTTTTAAATTGTTATTTGGTGATTTGAATGTAAATTCCTCTATCAACTTGCTTAATATTGATCTTAATTAATTTAATTAAAAGGTAGATAATTTGATAAGTGAATCATCATCACAATTAAATAACTTACATTACCCTTTTTCTTGGTGTGTAATCTCTTTCATAGTGTTAAACAAATAGAAAAAAGCATTACTTCTTATTGACATTATATATTTTTATAGTTATAATTTTTAATATTTTCACAATGGGGTTTATTGAATTATAATGTGGGTTTGTTTTTCATATTACCAAAATTTTATTAAAAGAAAAAGATAATATTTTAATATGAAATTGGATTAATTCTACACTATAAACCTTTAGTTAGATAGAACTAATAGAATATAAATCTGATTATGAATTGATAGAAATAAGCATACAATTTGATTTGGAATTGATATTTTAAACAAGAAAGTTTGAAAATTACATTGATAAATTTACAGGGATAAAAAATAATTTAATTTATTTGTTACACATCTCTACTATGTACAGGTTGACTCATTGATTGAAGGCTTTTTGTGATGGCATAGATTAATCATTTTCAGATCTAGAGACTTATTTATAGTCCAAATTAGAACTATTAGAATAGGTAATAAGCATCAATTTATTTTGAACCTTTTGGTTAATCCTAATATATACTAAAAATTATGGCCTATAACCTTCCTAAGTGATGTAGATGTTTTAATACTAATTTTTAATTTTTTATAATACTTTTTCATTCATGATTACACTTAAAATATAAAACCCTAGTCTCCTAAACAAAAAAATTGAATATCAAATGAGAGGGAAATTAGGTGAAAGGGATTGAGTTAAACTAATCTTGGTCAATCCCTATTGAAGGACCAATCATGTACTACATTGATAATGATTTAAGGAGGGATTAAACTAAAATATAGTTATCCCACCTATTTATATGTACGAAATGGTGATATGTAAATTTAGGTGATTCTTCTCGTATCTTAACATTGGAACAAACATGTAAATTTAAGAATACTTCAAAATAAAACTCTAGTAATTCAATACAAGCAATGCATAACATAAAATAAATCTTAAAATCTAAGATTTTTTGTCATAATTTCATTATAACACCTTTGTTTATATAATAAACTATAAGAATTTGAATTAAAAACATAATTACATGCATATTGGACCCAAAACACATTAAATGGGAATCCAAAGTAACAACTAGGAAGATAAAATATGTATAAATATAAATTAAAAAAGTAAGAGGAAAAACTATCGAGAAGGGTTAGGATATATGACATGATATAGGAATTTTCATATATCTCAAACTAGACTCAAAATAACCTTGAAATATCAAAATGGATTAGATACATCTATTTTTAATTGTGTTTTCTGAAAATAAAATGAGAAAATAAGTCCATAAAGTCATACAAAATATTAAATTAAAATGGGAAAACATAACAGAAGTGCATCATTAATTATTTAATTCTTAAATAAGATACATATAATTAAAGTGCTTAAAATGCATTATAAAACAATAGTTTCTCAATATTTAGATGTCTACTATTGCCCCACTTTAAAATAACATAAATGATTATTATGAATAATTGCCATGTGTTTTAATGATCTAAAATGTTCCTGAAAAATGATATGTATGTAATTATATGTGATTATTATTCAAAGGAATTAAAATATATAACTATAGATTAAATATTATGAATACCATTCAAAGAGAAAATATAGAAGTAGGAATGTCATGTATCAATAATTTGACCTAATCATTATGGAGAAGTTGAAGTGTCTTGTAATGTCTATTAATTTGTTGTAGAAGAAAATGGATAAGATTTCAAGTGGTAAATGTGATTAATTTAACCATTGAGGGATGTGTAAACCTCAATGTTTTGATTGTAGTAGTTATGGTAATTAGAGAAATTTGTTGCTCTATTAAAAATTAGAGAATAGAGGGCGATCAAGCCCCAATTTGAAATGTACATGTATAAAATAAATAAAATACATTGAAGGACATAAAGTACTTAATTTAAATCAACTGTTATTTTTAACCCCAAGATGTGAAACATGTTGTAATCCAAAATGGATCATAAGCTATAGTGTTGGAGAGTGTACAATCTCCAAGTCATGTAATATATTTTAACTAAATTTCCAACTATAGATGGCTTTAGATATAATTGTAACTTTATTCATGAATGCATAGTCAAAATATAATGGATGTCATCCATTACCCTATTATGTCTACAAATATAAAATAATATATATTATATATAACATGACTGTAGTATGCTCTTTGAGTTTGAAAATAGTATAGTGTGCATAAATATATATCATGTTCCCATTTATAAATGTGAAATATGTAACTACATGTAGATTTTTATTTATAAATTACATTAAAAAATTATGCGTAAATATATAATCTTCACTCAAATATTTATGAATTTATACTTTGTTCCTATGATGTGAGTGTATCTCCATGGCACATGCCCCCATAATCTATGACAATAATCAATTTTTTTGAACCATTTCAAATATTTGTAACTGTAATGTGTAGTATATTTTATTATTCAATATTTTATTTGTAATTTTTATTATATATGCATGGCGTATGCCCAAATACTAAACCAACAGCTTAACATTGGTCACATTGTGAAAGATGACTAGTCAAAGATTAATTTTATAGATTTTTTCCCCTTGTTTTCCCCATTTTAAGATGAGGGATGTGAGTAATGAATCAATTAGATAAATCAAATATAAGAATTTATACAAGTGAGACCATTTATAATGGTTAGAATATTACTTATTTAATTTTAATGTTCTTGTTATATTAGTCATAGTAAAGTATACATAATAGAATAGGAGATAATTGTCGTCAATTGCGAAGGATGATTTACAAAGACAATGATACTTAGATCATGGAAGTGAATTTATTGACTCATTTATAAAGTGGGTATTAATAATCTAATAGCATAATAATATGAAATAAGATGTTATACACAAATTGATGAGATTTACCTGACATGTTTTATATGAGGAGAATTCAAGATACCATTTGTATAATTTATAAGTTATTAATTGAATCAAGGACAAAATAGACATGGTAATTGATACTATGAAAAATTCATATCAAAATGGATAATATGGTGAAAAGTGTTTTTGTAATTTAATTTTCACTAAATTACATTGTGAGATATGAGCTCTGATTGTCTGAATATGCCTGGTCAATGACTTGCATTGCCACTATGATTAGTGCACTTGTAGACTAATTTATAGATATAAACTATAGATGATATAGTATGCATATGAATTTCTCAATGTTTTTATTTATTTGTATGATTTGTGATTAGTTTTGGTAAAATTTTCCATTTTTGAAAATTTGATCATTTTGGCACTTTAAAAGGCTATAATGTAGAATTTGATGGGAAAACATATTTCTCCTTCTTAGATGGATTTAGTGTTTAAAAATAGATAAGGGTAGCCCCAAAGACCAAGTCAAGACAAAATTTACATGCCCCTGGGGGAAATTTACTTATAGAGTGTTTCCCTTTTGGTCATTGTAATGGACCTGCCACCTTTTAAAGTGCAATTTTGGCCATCTTTGTTGATCTAAACAATGAATGTGTAGAGGTATATATGGATTAATTTATTGTACATGGTGGATATTTTGACTAATATTTCAAAAAAATAGATAAGGTGTGAATAATTTATGAAAAACATCAATTGTCCCTAATACACGAGAAATACATAATGATAAGTTTAACTAATGGGGGTCACTCAGGATAAACTTGAAAACATTTCTTATACAACTCCAATGATTAAGTATATCATCGATAATTACATTGTAAACATGATTTAATAATAAGTGCAAGAATATAATTGAGCCTTGCCTATTGGTCTATGGAATAAGTGCCTATTTTGCAAAAAAAAAATTCCAGTCCTTGTCCTTAAAACACCTCTAATTGCCTATAAGAGTGCAATTAGGGGTTTTATCATGAAATTTGATAATTAATGACAATAATTGGCTCTGACTATGAGTCTAGATGTAGGATAAATCTAAAATATTAAATGACTAGTGCCTTCACTTTTTTGTAGATTCTTGAAAATAACGTGTCACACACATTTTCATGTCTTGATCCAGCCAACTAACAACCAATTCACATATCTCAATCATATGAGAAATGAATATACATTTCCAAAAAGGATACCCTTTTTCTAAAAATTTGTATATTTTTATCTAACCAACTGATATCTAGTTCATCACTCTCAATCATATGATAAATGAACATGAATTACTAGGTTAGCTCACCTATTCTATTTTTTTTTTCATGTTTTCCACCTATTAACTAAAAATATCCATGAAAAATGTATCGTTTCTATTACCTAAGAAACAAATATTCATATCACCATTTTCATGATTTTAAAATACATCTTTTGAATTAAGTTTCAAATTTTTTTCTTGGAGATACACTATATTGAAATGCTTTAAGGCCCTTTTTTTCATGTGATTCTAAAAACTAAAGAAAGTTTTGCACTATGGAACTGCTATATGATTGAATATGTCCAATTCATATTTCACAAGTAGAGATCACATATAAGAACATGTGTATATAAAAGGACTAAAACATGAAGAGGAATTAATAACAATTATACTAATATATTTATTGAAAAATAACACACACACCCTAAAAAAAATGTAAGAAAAGAAAACAAGCCAAAATTGGGAAAAATAACTATTTATAGGGAAGAAAGGAAAATTAAAAGACTATAAAAAAATGTTAAAAGTTTGGGAGAAGTACTTTCAATTTTTGAATAGTTTATTTAACTTATGAGGCTCAAATAAATGAAATAATAGTCAGCAAACATGTGGGAAGAAAATGAACTTATAATCACCATGTATACTAAGGTAGTCATGAATAAACTAATCAACAGTGTCTTCAAGTTTTGAAATGGAATCATTGAAATTTATCCATTCTTATATTAACATTCTTGAGAATCACTAAACATATTCAATATCTTATTGAATGATTTTAGATGTATTTATTTATGATATAGGATATGAATAAGAGATAAGTATAGATATATTAAAGAATGAATTAAGTTTAGATATTATTTAAAATACTTACCATCACAAAGACAAATTTTTCATTGAATTAATCATCATCATCATCATCATCATCATCATCATCATCATATTCATTGATATATTTTACCTTGATAGTTTTTATTTTTCTTGAAATGAATATTCGACACCATTCATTTTGTTCTGCCTTCACATCCTATTTGATATCATCCTTGGCATGGTTATGATTTTAAATCTATGCAAGCTTAATTATTTTACATTAAAATCATTCAATTTTTTTTTTTTTTTTTTTTTTTTTTTTTTTTTAAATTTTTATAATGGGACATGAAAAATTGGTTCTATGAGTATCTTCACTTTTAACCATTGAGTCTTCCATCCTAATACAATAGGGATCTTATTATTTTGTAAAAACTAGTCCATACTATCTATGTTTTCAAAAGGTAGAACACCATACTCTACATTATTACTCCTTTTTATTTGTGGTTTAATTAGTAATTCTTCATATAACCCATTTTATTTTAGAACCATTATATTTAAGTAATATTTTGAATTATTTTATAAGTGTAATCCATATTACTCATCTATTCTCTAATCAATCATTATTTCTTTCAATTATTCACCTTTATAAATAATTATGAAATTGAAATAATCATATGTGACAAGAAGAACTTGATCTTTTTATATATTGGAGTTATGATATGTTTGATCAAGAATTTTCCTTCAGAATCTATTTTTTGTATGTTTAGGAATCTTTATTATATCAATCTCCACCAATTTATCATTATTTATGGTAGTTTTAACATGTTTTAAAACTTCTTTCTTTAACATTCCAGACAAATCTATGTCATATTTAATTTCAATATCCTCTTATTACACAACTTCCAAGTCATTTAACTTGTTCCTCATAAAGATGAATTTGATCTTTGGATATAGAGAACAAATAAAGAAACAAAACTGATTATTGGGTCCTGAATGATTCTCTTGAGTAATAAGTCTCAATAATCTATTGAAGCATGTTATGAATCCTATCATCTGATCATCATTTTAATTTTGAGTTTGGAATAAATACTATGGTAATACACACATGTCAACAATTGAATTAAATATATTCATGAAATTTTTCTTTAGGAATTCCTAATTCACAATGCATCCATCTTATAGGTGCCAAAACCATTCGACAACCAATCCAGTGAGAGTGTTAACAAAAGTCTCACAACAACTTCTTCATGAATAACTCCCAAGATGTTGTCAAACACTATGAAATCAAGGATATGTGTATATAATCCTTGACCATTTAATATGGATAACTTAATAAATATATTCCTTAATCTTAAAGATGATTCATTGTATTGAGTCAAAACTAATAGAACAAATCATTTTCCCCATTGAATACATATAACATTAGGGTTGGGTTGAACTAATGCCATTTTTTCAATAAAAGAGATGTAGGAACTAGGTATTTAATCTTAACATACTTACAATGTCCATTGAAATGGAGGTTCCCTAAAATGTCTAAAAATCATGTGCACAAGGCACCTCGATCCCCAATGGAGTCACCAAAAATTGTTAACTAAAAACATTGTCAGGGGGAGAATAGTATAACTTTCAATCAACATCATTGGAAAAAATTCCTTACATTAATAAAAAATATGGGGACAAATTCCCTCTCCTATTATCAAGAAAATATAATTTATTCAAATCCAAAAAGGGAAAGCAAGAAAAGAGATATTGATAGTTATTTATAATAAAAATAGTTTTTGTGAGGGTTTCATACTCTTAACCAAAAATTAGTAAAATTAGATGGAAATGAAATTTGGGGAATGATGGGAAGAAGGGGAAAATGAAAACTAAAAGGAGAAAGGGAAAATGGGATTATTATATGTAGATGAACTCAAAATATTCTATGATAACTCCAGAAAAGATGAAGGATAACCCTAGGTATTTAAACATAGAGACTCACTAGAATAGTCCAAGATTTAAGATTGTGCCATTTATATCAATGATCATAGACAATAAGAGCATCCATTCCTTGGGATAAATTATTATATTTAATGTATTTAAAAATACCATAAGATGAGGAAAAATGATAACTTTTATGTGATATCCTATTTTATTGATGTTGCGTGTTTTAAGATTAGCCTTCTAGGATCACCTACATGGCAACCCAATATTACAATAGGATTTGTAATGATTTTGACATAATACACATCCAAAAATTCATGTATTACATAAAAATGAGTCAACCAAATTTATCAACCAGTATAAGAGGCTATTAATGTGAAATTAATGCCTAGGCTATATAATGAAGTAAAGAGTTTTCTATAAGCATAAGGTGATTATGAGTTTTACCTTGATCATACAATTATCAAGATAGATGGGACCATAGTCTCACCTTTATTTTTTATGATATATCTCTATGAAAATTTGGTTAAATAAGATGTTGATATTTAGATGATCCATGGAATAGATGGGCACTATAAACATGCTAATGTAAACCATATTAACAGGTTTCTACTCAAAATATGTAGTACCTAATTTTAGTAGTGGTCCCAATTATAAGAGATTGGATTATACATACCATATTTTTAATTAATAGCTACATAATTTAGATGTCAGGATATTAGGATAAAGGTTTCTAATTATTTAGCCAAGGTAAGGCTAGAGCCACTTAAATTCACAAAAGGTGTTGTCATGGCCAAATATTACTCAATTTTGAGGATGATACAAAATTGAATAAGAGGGTTAAGGTTGTTAAGATGTATATGGATATTTCAAAAAGGATTAAATATAATGGAATTTTGAAAAATATGATAGAGGAATTTGATAAATAAAAATCCCTTGAGGAGACTGATGAATAATTGAAAAGAAAAATAAGATGAGGGTTTTCTCCTGTAAGGGATAAAATTCCATAATCTCATTCTTCACTGAGATATAGTGTACCTGGGGATTTAATAATACCTCAAGCCATGAACATCCCTCTGATAGTTGCTCCAAATCCACCAATAAAATAAAAGGATAATCAACAACGAACATCAAAATTTAAAGGTTCATGGAATAGATGGGGACTATAAAAATGCTAAGGTAACCCTTATTCACAAGTTTCCACTCAGAATAAGTAGGTCCCAATTTCTATAGTTATCCTGATTAGAGAATATTACATCACATAGACCATATTTTTATTTAAAAAATGCATAATTTAGATTCTAGGATCCCAAGAGAAACATTGCTAACTATTTGGAGAATTTTGAAGGTAAGGCTAGAACCACTTACATTCACAAAAGGTGTTGTCATGGACAAATATTCCTCAGTAATAAGGATGATAAAAATTTTAATAAGAGGGTGAAGATGGTTGACATGTCTATGGATATTTCAAAAAGGATTCAATATAATGGAATTTTGGAAAATATGGAAGAGGAATTTTATAAATGAAATTCACTAGAGGAGACTGATGAACAATTAGAAATAAAAATACTATGAGGGATTCCCACACTAAGGGATATATATACATAATCTCATTCTTTATTTAGATATAGTGCACCTAGGGATTCACCAATTCCTCAAGCTGTGCATATCCCTCTCACAAGTTGCTCTATCTCTACCAATATAATTGAAGGATAATAAAAAACCAACATTAGAATTTAAAGGTTTATTGAATTATACCCATTTTATTGACATACATGATATCTCCTCTAGAGAGGATTTAGAAGAGGAAAACATCATAGGGTATGACATGTGTCCTTATAAAAAAGCCTATTCTAGTGATGAACTGATTTCTAGTACCATTGATGAAACTTCTATTTCAAGTGTTCGTAGTGGTTTAGTAAGTGTTTTGGACACATGTGTTTTTCTGA
>JARHVA010007715.1:395000-397500 GCA_037957365.1 Torreya grandis | reverse complement strand
TTCTTCCCATGGATTATGTATAGACCCTATAAAGAAGATTTCAAAATTTGAGGCAAAAAGATCATAGTATACAAGAGTATACAGATGAATTATATAACCTTTACATATGAGTTGAGCATGTTGAAATAGAAGAGTGTATGGATTAAAGGTATGTAAATGGTTTGAAATTTTCTATTCAAGATGAATTAAGCATGCATAGAATAATTTACATGGAGGAGGCTTATAATTTATCTTTGAAGGTAAAAAAAAAAAATAGATAGAATTTTAGAAGAAAATCTCTTGGTCCTAAAATAGGTGGATCCCCTACAAATATGGGATTAGGTATGTTTAATACCAATATAGGTGGGTCTAATACCAATAGATGAAAATCATCATGAGGTGTAGAAAGGAAAGATGAGAATAGGCAAGGGTTCCAATACCAGTAAAGAAGATGAGGATGTCAGAGAGAATGAGGTTATGGTGGTATTATATGATGGTTTGTAAATCATCCTAGATATTATTTATATTATATATGTGGATAAAAAGGGAATATATAATTTGAGATTCCACACTATCAAGATCAAGAAAGGAGGCAAGAAGATCACCTACGAGTGAATCTAGTCGAAGATGAGATAGAAGAGTAGAATATAGAAGTTGCACTAGTAGATGTTGGAGAGAATCTCATGATGATAAGAACTATGATCACTCTAAATAAGGATAAAGTGAATAATAAAAAAGGTGGTGGTGCATGATTGTGATAAAATATTTTTTGAACAAGATGTAAATCAAATGTAAATGTATGCAAAGTAATTATGGATGGTGGTAGTTGTGAAAATATGGTTTCTAAATAAATGATAGAGAAACTAAATATGTTGTGTGAAACACATACTAATCCTTATAAATTTTCATGGTTTAATAAAGGGAATGAGGTTAGAGTAGATAAAATGTATTAAATCAAGTTTCCTATAGGAAAATGTTATAATGATAAAATATTGTGTGATGTTATTCTAATGGATGTATGTCATGTGTTATTTGGATGACCATGGTAATTTGACAAGAAGGTAATTTAGGATGGATCAAGGAACACATAAATTATTTTTAAAGGTGTTACAAAGGTAGTTTTGTTACCTCTTAAGGAGGAAGAGAAGATAGAAAGCATGCTCTCTACTAAATAATTTATCCAATATATAAAGGTAACAGGTTGTTATTATGCATTCGTACGAAGAAACACAAATACTCTTAATACCAGCAATAGTAACAAGTGTGTTACAATAATATGAATATGTATACTCGATGAGTTACAAGATGATTTACCACCAAAGATAGATATTCATCATCACATTGATTTGATTCCAGAATCACCTTTACCCAATCAACTAACTTATAGCATGAGTTCAATAGAACATGCAAAATTAAATAAATAGGTTACTAAATTTATAATAAATAAGGTGAAAAAGGAGAGTATGATTCCATGTGTAATGCCAGCATTGAAAACTCCAAAAAAAGATGGAGGATGGAGAATGTGTGTGGATAGTAGAGCAATTAACAAAATTGCACTAAAGTATAGGATTTATATACCTCATTTAGATGATATGATGGATGTCCTTTCATGAGCAAAATATTATAACAAGGCTGATTTAAGGATTATCTATTATAATATTTGATTTCATGAAGGAGATGAGTGAAAAACTACATTCAAGACTAAGGATGGTTTATATGAGTGGATGGTGATGCCATTCAGGTTATCTAATACACCTAACACATTAATGAGGGTGATGAATATAGTTCTATGAAAATATATTGTTAAGATTATGGTTGTTTATTATGATGATATTTTCTTATTCAATAAGACTAAATAAGAACACTTAAAACATTTGAGAATGGTAATGGATTTGTTAAGAAAGGTGAATCTATATGCAAATTTGAAGAAATGTAGGTTTATGCAGAACAATTTGGTATTTTTGGAATTTTTTGTTTCAATAGTTCATGTTAAAATGGATGATGAAAAGATAAAGGAAACTATTGAGTGGCATATTACAAAGAGCATTATAGAGGTAATAAGTTTCCATGGTTTAACAACTTTTTATAAAAAAATTAGTATTATTGTGGCACCAATAACATATTGTATGAGAGGTAAATACTTTACATGGACTAGAGCAGCCACAAAAAGCTTTTATTTTTATATGAAGATCAAATAAATACCAATTTTAGCATTACCAAATTTTAGCAAAGTGTTTGAGGTTGATTGTGATGCTTTATTTGTGGGAATTGCTGCTATGTTGAGTCAAGAAGGAAAGCCAATAGAATATTTTAGTGAGAAACTGAACAAGGTACAGATAAATTATTTTAATTATGATGTTTAATTTTATGCAATTGTAGAATCATTAAGAAATTGGAGGCATTATCTAGTGCCTAAGGAGTTTATACTATTTAAAGATCATGAGGTTTTGAAATATGTGAATGCACAAAGAAGTCGGATATTAGGCATGCAATGTGGGTTTCTTTCTTTCATGGGTATACC